>OX439391.1:11317991-11483455 GCA_949319315.1 Zelleria hepariella | reverse complement strand
CTCGGATCGGTCCGTTACTGATTCACCTGGTAAGTACTTACTTGCACACAAAATACCTAATATTACCTAAAAAAATATACACCACGGAGAACCAGTTGGTGCTCCTAACCAAATATCTCTTATTTTGCTCTTAATAATTCGTTACGCTGTGCGTGTCACATCACTAGAGAATTTACATGTTTACCGGTTGCGGACTGTACCGCACTGAGCCGCAAACAGTACTTAATACTTACCCAATTGGTGGTGCCGCTATAAATTCCACCACAGAGAAAAAATATACAACAAAGTTTATTTCTGTGCCCACATAATAGCTATTGTAAGTTATCACCTTATTATCAACTTTTAACACCGGATGAATTACCTTTTTCACACGTGCAAACCCGATTATGCAAACCCAAAAATAAGAATAACGTAAGCCAAAAATAATAATAGACCAAAAATGAAGACAAGCAATTAGAGAAAGGAGTAATTTTCGTAGCAGCGTCTACGCCGTAGCCGATAATTTGTCGTAGCGGTAGCGCCCTTAAAGAAAAGACATCAACGCTGAGCTTCAACTCAATTTTTTCGAAAGTTTTAAGTATTAATTTGTAACATGATGCCTTTGACTTAAAATTTTGAATTGTTTGGATGAAGGGTTACTTATCAAATTTATGTGTGAAATAATTCTGCACAACCGATATTTTTTTTCGTAAAAGTTGTAAAGTTTTTAATTTAAAAATAATTACTCTAGTTTGTAAGTCAATATTAATATGACATTCGTACCGACACTTTTTCAGCTTACGAATTGTTTCATTCTTAATTTTTCATGAAAATGGCGCAAGTAATCTGTAGGTAGGTAGGTAATCGTATGAGGTAGTGGCTACCCCTGGTGTCAGAGTTTTTAGGCCACCCAAAGGGTCTCTGACATGGCTTAACGATTGTTATTAATCAACAACAACCGGGACCAACGGTTTATCGTGCCTTCCGAAGCACGGAAGCGCTCAGATATTATTGCCACTAGCGGTCACCCATCCATGGACTGACCGCGGCCGTTGTTGCTTAACTTTGCCAATCGATTAAGAACAGCTAGTACAACTAGGCTGTGAGCGCTTAGGCATTTAACAGATAACAGCCATCTGTTAAATAAAGATATTATAATGTTTCGTAAGGTTTTTGTTTCAAATTATTATAAACAAAATTTTCTGATGCCTATACATAAATGCAAAATAAAGTTTTAAAAAAGTAAACGCGCCATCTGAGGCCGCCGTCCGCTCTCATTCACGGGCCAAGTACCGTCGGTCGTGCGTTCAGCCTGTGACAGGGATCCCGCTTTTATGACACTCTGTTTTGGTTTAACTTTATTTTGCTTTTTTTTACGAATCCCTTTTTCGCTTCGAAAAAAGGTTGTTTTCTTGTAGAAAAGGTTATTATTTTATATCATTCATTGGTAGACCCTGTAGACCTAAAGTAATAGGTATATTTGCTTGCTTATTTAAAACAAAAGTTTATCTGGAAGTGATAGTTTTGAGCGATAATACCGCCATTTGCACCTTTAATTTAGGGACAACACTAGATGGTGTGTGTCCGTGAGTGTGTTAGAATAGTTGCTTTGTAATTTTTTTTTCTGATAATGAATCTAAATCTATTTAACTTACTTCACATGGTAGCTTGAATTACGTACAAGCCAGTTTGCCAAAGAATAACTTTCATTGACCTTCCGATATCTATATTCCTTTTTATTCCTTGCTAAAATAGTTAGATTACTAAATTACTCTACTTAGAATCTGTAACGTGTTTAGGTAAGAGCATATTATGATATGATCCTTGAGTGTCCATGTCCATGTTACACACAAACACACATGTAACCGTTACCGGCACGCACACATTTTAACCATGTGCGTGTAGCGTGTAGCGGTGCTACCTGTGTCTATGTCACTTTGATCATATTATGATAGGCCGTTATTAAATAGGCACACCGCGCGCGTAGGACAATGATTATGACGTAAATGTGCACTAAGCAAGCAATGTCTGTTTCTTTGTTTTTTCCTTCAATTTAATTTAAGAACACATTACCTGAACTTTTTTATGTTATTACGTATTGTAACTATAGTTACTGTACAATACAAGGTCTAAACTGTTTAAGAAGATTTTGATTTCTAAACTTAAAAATGCATGTTAATAGTTAATCAACCTTGCCACGAGTACAATAAAAACTTGAAGTAAAAGTTCCTCTAAGCCCTTGTTTAAATAGGTAAGTTAAGTTTCAGCCTCACCTACGATATTTCACTGGAGGTGTAATTCTTGACTTATATAATTATAATCATTAAATTTTAATTCGGACCCCGTCGTATGGGACTAATTAGTGTTAGACAAGTGCGTGTTATCAAGATCACTTCAAATTTATTACGCGCTTAATAAGGACCACTTAAACTCTGTGTTAAATAAATGTGCTCTTTTATTTTTAGTCAAACACGGGGAAGAGATTATCAGCGCGGTCAAATATTTTTATAATTAATTGTGGCTTGAACGCTTTGAGGGAAACTATGAACATAATGTGGGACCGTGATTGTTGACGCGAAACAAAGCATGTTATTTCATTTTATTATTAAGGTATTTCGAAACGAGGTTGTAAATTAACAACAACACAACTTTGAGATAACATTTGAAATCTATAAAAGATGTTTTTTTAAGATATTTATAAAAATCCTAAGTGTAGTTTGGACAACATTAAATATTGTTCGCGTTTCGATCGCAGCATATAGCCTTAGCCCTTCGACGATTTAATAGACAAGCCGATAAACTGAAGGCGTTAAATAAATTAAATAATAAAATGTATAATGGGCACGATAAATACAAGCCGGTCGTATCACGCCGCGCCGAGATAAAGTAAGCCCGGATAAAATGCTCGAATTAATCCTACCTGAAAGAGTTCACTCCACCCTGACGCGGGAATAAAGAAAAAATCTGACGTCATAATCAACTTTTTGTCAAACGCAAATATACCACGTTCCATTTATTAAAAATAAAAAAAATACTGACATCTATAGAGAACACAAACCAGAAAATAGGCTTGTTAGATAAAGACAATGTACGTTAGGTATCCATGCATTTTCCACTTGTATTCTTTAGTGCATTATCTTATGAATCTACCTCCCAATTACGGACTTAACATCCGCTGACGGCAATTAAACGTCTCATGCAACTGTAAACACAAAACTTCTCGTAATTTGAAAAACCCACTTTACTGAGAATGTGAAAAAATACAGCGTTTAAAGCAATTAACGCTCATACAAGCAGCGCTCACAATTCAACTAATTAATCTATGCCTAATGTTAGGGTGTGTAGTCACACCATCGCGCATCGGCTAAACATTATTCATAGAAAAACTTAATTGCTTAGATTTTACCACATAGATTAGTGTAGGGATGTCGCTAATTCGCTTGAGTCAGCCATCGCGTTCTCCTTGACATTTTGCTAAATGACTATCATAAATGTAGCCGTCTCGTAATAACTCTTGAATGTTCGATAAAGTTTTGTTACATTTATTAAGTAAACTATTTAGTAACAAACATTATTAAATCACGAAGCATTTAAGAGCTGTGGCTCCAGAGGTGTATGTCTTAATCCTTATTCTAATTAATTTCGGTTGATTTGCCGAGCTGCGACGGGCTCAGTGCCACTGGCTTGTTACTCGGAACGTCAAACCTCAAATGCTCTCCATCGCTTCGGTTAAGCTGCTTAGCATGCCTTGACTTACTCTGCCTTCTAAGGAAATGTAGGCCTACAGTCAAGGCACTTAGGGTACATATTTGTGAGGTAGAGCTGCGAGGTCGCGCTGCGAATGAGCGACGGATGGTGACAATTCTTTCATCGCGCGACGTTGATAACATCAAAACTTTTTATTGTAACAATAAATAGATTATCATTGATATAAATAGGACCAGTTTAAAGTCCCTTATAATGCGGCTCCTATTCGCGGCTTTGTGTCGCATTTGACAGGCGATGCGAGCTGTGAAATTGAGTCCGATTTTAAAATATAAAGGCTCGTCTCAAGACTTTTTTGATTAAACTTTTTTTTCGAGGGGGGATTAGCTCCAGTTTGTTTAGTTGTACTAATGTTGAAACTGTCAAACGGGAAATATTTTATAATTCGAGTCAGGAACTAATCCGTGGGGGAGCGCTTCTAATTTTAATTAGGTGCTGTCCATTTGTCTAGAGTCATTTTGTTTTAACGGTTCTCATGCGTGTGGAGTTATTTAATTAATGTTAATCGTCATAACGAAAAATGAAAGCAAAGCTGTGAAAAAATGTTTAATTTACATGCTTTCTATATTTAACGTACGTACAGTAGGTGATGTATCAAGTGGAGCCGAGAAAGATAAGGATCTGTGTGAGCGGCACCGTGAAATAGCCTCTGAGCGTCCACTTGAGCGATTACCTAGAAAAGCCGATCGGAAAATGCATAATTTTTCATCCGATTACACATCGATTTGACGAAAATGTTTCGAGACAACACAAAACATAGAGTATCGGTAAGACGGGGTTTCGCGGTAGGTACTTACTGCTATAAATACCGCATAAGCTTGAATTTACTTTTTATTTGTAGCGAAGTTAATTCTTTTACTGATATTTTCTAATCTTGGTCCAGAAAATTAATCATTCCGCTGTTAGTGAAACAAATTATTTACTCATTGCGAAGTGTTAGGTACTTAGAGAGATTCTAATCTTAAGTATTTAATTTGATTAATATTTACCTTCGTTACTTTCTAGCACCGCTAAAACTATTTTACCAGGTATAACACGTATCTACTGTTTGTTTTTATGTACATGTAGGTAGTATCTAGTTTTTATGGAACTTGTAACACCTTCAAGTGACTGATGACTCGCCTAATGTGCAAGAGGCAGAGAGAAGCTGCCGGGAATGTGCAGCAGGATATGCCACTGTGTTATGGAACTTTGTGACATAACGCGCGGTGGTTGGTTGGTTGCATCGGCTCACACGGCTCCACTCATTATATATCAATTAATTTCTTGCACCGCCGCTCTGGAAAGCGAGCGTTGCAATAATTAGGTAAATTGTATAAACAGCAAATACGCGATTACCCATTGAGTTAACAACAGCCGGGTCTCTCGGGTAATTTCATTCCAATAAAATAAATCTTACCGCGTAATTGTTCCAGTTAAAGGTTTACAATAGCGGCAATTATCTACCCATGGAAATGCTAGGACTTGTCTGACTACTTGCAGCTAAAAGAGGCCTACATAGTGGCCTACATCGTAAAAAATCCCACCCAGGAAGATCTTTTATCATGCGCTTGTTAGCACATGAAAACAATCTAATACAAAGTTCATAGTTTTGTCTCTTGGTTATAAGTTTATAACTATTTATAACAGTATGAATAAAACTTGTGCCAAAATTTACCGTTTTAGAATAGGTGTATACTTACCTACCACTTAACACCGGGGTGTGACCACAAGTGACAACTAATCAAACCCTCATTTATATTCGAACTCGTCGATAGATTGGACTATTGAGTAAATGGAAATAAATAATCTCAGTATGCAAGCAGCGAAGTATTAAATCAATCATGTCGCATTAACTAACTTTAATATTCAATTAGCTAAGTTATGAATCGGGCAGTTAGGTATTTGTGACTCGGATAAGAGCTGTCTGCAAAGCCGCGAGGCCATATTCTAATAAGGTCTATTCCATCTTAATCCAATATTTCTAGCTCTCTCGGAGTGCTTAACCCATGTACGATATATTTCGTAGCAAGACAAAACAAGAGCAATAGAAGCATAGCATGTATAAACTATACTATATTGTAGTGCAAACTTAAGAGTCAAAAGTATATCTTTCTACGAGACATTGTCATCGTGAAAAAAAAACTCAAAGTTTGTTCTACCATTACTTAGCACTCAACATTCAACGCAAAACCACGCACGATACCTTTTCAATTCTTAGTGAAGAGTCAAAACGTGAACTTTCATTTCAGCAAGTCAAGCAAGAATAGCTAGTCGCCCATTTAGTCTTTTTAATATGTTGTTATTTTGTTTTTAGTTATACAACTATAAATAGCTTCAATTAATTTGGAAATCGTATCTACAAAATGATGCATTGGTGTGGAAAGCCCCGTGTCAATTATAAACACATTAAGCAAACTCCTTCCCTCGCACTTACACAATGTTATGTTCCTTATTTGCATTTAACACAAGGGTCAAACAATACTAACATTATTATTAATATAGTGCCAAACTTATGTGTACTTGTACAAACCAAGTTTCAATAAAAGAATGGTGAAAAATAACGATGCAACTAGATGTAATGAAATATTGATCTTCTGATTAAAAAATGCAATCCGATTGTAAAAACACTCAATAAATCTGCCTCAATGAAACCACTAACTAATTTTATTCTAGATTATCCTCTAATTGAGCGTAGCAAAGCAACAAACAATAAATAAATAAAATATAAACTTTATTGATGGCATGATGCAGTAAAATCTAGGCTATAAATAAAATGTGAAACTTTAGCACCGGAATAGCATGATTATTTGTTCAGTAAAAATAAGTTGTATTATTTGCTACTTATTATTAATTCGTTGTCGGTTGGTTGGCACCGTAACAAACCAACAACACATGGAAATGGTCGATCTCATAAAGTTGCTTAGACATGGTTTCATATCAAATAGTTAGGTACCTAAAACCTGGCTGTCTGACACGTGTTTTTAAAACTACGGAGGTTTTATAACAATAAAAATATCTTATTTTCACAAAGTCTACTCCAGCATAAAAAATAAGAGACGTTATAGATAAATATTTAAAAAAAACGGAGCGTTTTGTATGGTTAGCCAAAGGACAGGGGATGAATGTACCGATATAAACATAAATGTGGACCTTTCATATCTTCCCAGCTTGGTCGGTATCGCTGCACGGACTCGCATGTCCCGCACTCGTTAGATAACTATCTGCAGCATGAGTTTAGCAATGTTCAATACAGTGCGCATAGCGCATTCGTTTCGATTTCCACTAATCGCTTGGTAAACGTTCCGTCGCGTTCTATCGCAGTCATCGTGTTGCGAGCATCAATGACGGCAAACATTTCATGTCGGTACTACCAAACCAGGTATCTAGGTAAATAATAGATTATACCTAGATATTATGTAAATAGAACAAGCCAAACGTCGAGGGGGGCGTGGGACGCTTCAGTTCAGTTAGAAGTATAGCAAGGCATGCCGGAAGTACCTACCTATCACAGGTCGGTATTATTTGTTTCGGGTTGTTCGTTCTTTGCCACAATTTTTGCGTCCATGCAAAGTTTCCTGTTTTGCTACACTTTCCAAAATAACTTTTTTTTTTGCTTCCTCTTTTGCCACACTTACCTAAAAGTACTGTTGGCACGAAAGCTTTATGAACCTTTATGAATGAAATTTATTTCAAAATTCGGAATATCTTCAACGAAACTCAACCCGGACCTTCGACCAACACCTGACCATAGACACGTTATGAACCGGAAAGGCGTCCAGCCCCTCTACCCTTGACGCATTTTTCCAATACGGCCGCAATATGGCGCAATTAACAAAATTTTATATTTTGCAAATTAAGACGCATTTTGTGTTTTTTATTGAATAAAACAGCCTTACCTTTGAATAAACATTACAAAGTATTTAAAATCAAAGCAATACTATCCGAATTCAAAGAGAAATAAATTTTAAAACTTTTTTTGTTTTGATCGCAATAGCGTCAAGGGTAACCCCCCAGTTCAGGTTGCGCCTATTTGGGTGGTAACCTAAGGTACGCAAGACTAATATTTTTTTTCTGAAATCTTACTAACTAATCCCACGTAATGATATGAGCACTAAGAGAGAGAGAGAAAGAGAGAGAGAACACTTTATTGTACACCAGAAATTAAATTACAAGAATTTTCTTAACCTAAAAGTACAGACGGTGGTCTTATCGCTAAAAGCGATCTCTTCGAGACAACCTTGGGATGGACTGGAAAAGTAAAAAAGAAATCGAAGGTAGTAGATGTACATAACTAACAATTATTAGATACATGACATAAAAATAGGATATAAATTAATATAATACTTAGAAATCAGTGCATACAAGCAAGATAAAGTACACAAGTAAGTAAATATCTAAAGATAAATAAATATCAGTTTATCAATAAATAAATACAAATACCATACATACTAGTACCAAAATAATAATAAATATACCTGAGGAGGTGAGTTTCCCACCAATTTATGTACGCTTAGTACTTTTTCATCAAATATCAAAAAGGCCAGTAGTTCCTCCAACCAAAGGAACGACTAAAGGAACTACTGAGAACAAAGGTAAATTAAATATGAATACTTTCTTTGTAGCCTGACTATACTTTCCATGGTGTATGGTGAAAGAGGAACACTTTATTTATTAAAACGAGTAAAGTGTAATATTAAGTTAAGTATATTTTTCTTAACTATGTATTTGCTATCTTGTATGTATCTTAGCCGTAAGTTTTCCTCTGAAAATAAAATAAAATAAAATAAAAATAAAATATTAAGTTTAGTATTATTATATTTCATTTGAATGCCGTTGTTGCAAAACAAAACTGTGGCAAAGAAGGAACACTCCCTTGTTTCTCATTTGGAGTCTGTAGGTAGATGCATCTATTTAAAATCCTTATCCCTTCTACTGTACTTACAGTCAAAAAGATTGACTTTTTTATATATTGGAATAAAGTAGACCCTGCCTGTAAGCAAGGCTAGCTAAAGTCGAACGGATAAATTACCCCAAAATTAACCTCTGTCAGCATATAATTCACCAAAAGTCCGGTACAAACCAACGTAACCCCACGTAGAGTTCACGGAAGCATTTAATGATCTTTACTTCCAACGACACTGCAAAGTTTATTAAGGCAGCTCTAAAGCTCGCGACCTAAGATCGAATATCGAACAAACATGAGCCCTTGACGTCGGCAACTGTACAGCGTACAATACTACACTTATTTTCACATCAAACGGTGGAAATAAATTAGTTTCTCGTTAAAAGGCGCGTTTACAATATTTGCTAGCATTTCTACACGTTGCTTAGTGGACACTAATGATTATAATTTTCATGGTTGGCTTCGTGCCAAGTGGCAGCTGGACCTTATTATAACAAATACAAATGGCGCACTGCCCTAGTCCCTTCTAATTTACCCCACACAGCGATAAAAGTGTAATGTGAGCAGGGAAACATAAAACAAGAACTTACTTCCAATTTAGGTAATAGCTTATGGTACTATTTCATGCATTACTTACTTCTTCGTTTGCTTCTGACCTTTGTTCATAGAGTCAGAATCGGATTCCGGGATCCTATATATCACGGATGTATCTAGGGATAATATGCCGGAAAATAAATGGTGATCCTTGCTTTGATCGTAATCAGAGCGCAGAATTATGTTACAAAACAAAAGGTTTAGATTTGGTTTAAGGTTTAGGTTTGGTCATCAACTTAGCCATCTGTCTTATAAATAGCTTTGATAGCACATTAAAACTGATAAACATCTGCAATAATCATCACTCTTACCTACAACCACAATCGATAAATCTACATTAAAGTATTGAAACTCGGGGCGACACTTGCGCGCTCAGTCAGTAAGTAGCCTCCGAGTCACTACAGACCAACCACTTCGTAAATTCCTCCGCTGAGACTTTTAAAATACAAGCTGTAAAGAACATTATTCCCTGTGGAAGTGGTAAAGGCAAGGTGGTCGTGACGAAGAGGTGAATACACGGGTGGCAAACCGCAAGCCCGCAGCCGCTCCCACAGTTGGCTGCACTAATTCCAACTCCATACATACGTACATGCACTTAATCCGCTGTTACACCACTTACTTCATGCCAACAGAGTCGATTTCATAGCCTTGCTTGGGCTTTTACTGTTATTGAATCGGCTACTGATTAGTGCCCATTTGATTAAGTAAGTGCACTTTTAAACAAACGCCCTAGGCGTGAAGTTTCATATCGCGATAAGTATCGCCTTTTCCTGTATTGGTTCTCTATTTTTAGAACTGACGACTACTGGTGCCAGAAATGGACTTTAAGTGATGGTATCATTAATACTTAACTGACAAGTCACCACTTTTTGGGTGTTTGTGTAATTATACGACATCACAGAGGCAGGTGCAGCATTTCTAGTGTGGATTAATGGGCTCTGAAGTGCTCAATGTTGTCTCTCAGTCTCTATCCAGAGCGAAATGTATATTATACATCGTGCTAGGCGTGCAGGGCTCCTATTAAGGAAAAAGGTGAAGCTGTCAGTGGTTAAGAAGCCCCAGGACAACTACAGCCCTCTCTCTCGCACTTTTCAGCATTTTTATTGATAAGATGTAAGAGAACCTTTGATTTCATATTGCTAGTTTATAAATAATAAACAACGTGTTACAAAACATTCTAACTCTTTTTACAGGGTGTAACCTAGTGGTCGACAGGATGTCAAATCTGTAAAAAAAAAGTTGAAAAAAACAATTTTCATTTTATAACCTAAAAATTAACTGTTTTGTTTTTGGTATTAGCTCAAATTTTTAAATATGTTTGTGTGTGCATTACATAGCTTTGAGTTGTTGAAACATTGTGAAAGTCAATGAAAACAATATTTTAAAAATACCTTTCTCCCGCCACAGCGTTCACATTTTATTAATTTAAAAATCAACGGAACGTCATAGAGCAAAAAAAATATATTTAGGTTGTGATCCCTATCACCGGGTGCTATTACCCTGTAAAAAGAGTTAGGTACTTTTGTAACACCTTGTATTACTGTACTACTGCTTTAAGTTCAGTGATATTTTTTTTATTTCTAGGAAAATGAAATCAAAAGTGTGTCCACATGTCGATAGCTTTATTATCTATGTGGAACTATATTTTAGCGTCCAAAGTTAAATCATTCTCTTAAGAAAAATTAAAATGTTGAGAAGTGCGAGCGAGGTTAATTTTTTCACAGATACAAACTTTTACAGCTTGTTACATTTTTACATTGTTTCCATCTTTTGTGGTTTAGGCTGTGTGATATCTGCTAATCAGTCACACAACTCACACACACACTATGGCAAAACAATATTGGAAACATTTGGTCAAGTAGCTGAAGCTGAGTGTGCAACAAAAAGCTGAAGATTTTCCTATAAATTTGAGGTACGATAAGTTGTGAATTAGCCCTTACTGCGGGTGCTCGTCCCAGCCGAGGTGTTGCGGGCGGGCGAAGGAAGCGCGGCCGGTGGAGCGAGCGGCGCCTGACCGCAAGAAGCCCTACGGGCTCCGCCGCGGGCCTCAGCCGCGCGAACTCGATCCTCCCGAATGTTTACTAAGAAATCAGCTTATTGAGGCGAGGGCCTGGCGAGAACCAAACGATAGATAGGTTAGGTAATCGTAGGAGGTAGTGATCACTTCTGGTGTCAGAGTTTTTAGACCGCCCAAAAGGTCTCTGACATGGCCTAAAGATTGTTATTAATCAACAACCAAACAATCGTTGTCACACGAAAACTTAGTTCTTATTTTCACCCGAATACAAAACGAGGTGGGAAGACGGCAAGGCAGAATCGGGGTAGCGGTCAAGAACGGGACGGGAATACGCATTTGAAACAGTTTTACTACTTGTATTTCTTTCTACTAAGATTATTTTTAAATCTGTAACGAGGGCAAAAGGCCAGCTTTTTTCGGGATTATAATCTGGTCTTAAAAATAGGTACATAAAGTTGAAGATTTTTGAAAAGTAATTTAAAGTTTTTTTTTCATTGTAGAAACCATTGTAGAGATGTAGGTAGGTACTCCTATGTTTTTGTTCAGTTCGCTTTTTCGGTTGTAGTAGGTATCGTTTAATTTATGACAGGGCCTCAGCGTCGAGAGCTGATCGATCGATTAGTAACTCGAGAGGTGTCCGCTAACAAGGCACTTCTATGTCACTGAGGTCTTGTTCTCAATCCAATGTGGACACGGATTTAATAAGCCGATGTCAAGCTAAATGCGACAGTCACGGCTGCAATCAATGTGACATGAGCACTTCCGTTGCTGGAGTTTGTTTTGCGGATTCATTTTTTTCTGACAGTTTTACCAGTTACTTTACTGGAATTAACAACTTTAATTTGAAACAAATGAAAATACAAAATAATGGATCATCGAACGAATTTGCATAGTTTTTCGTGGACTACAAAAAAACAGAAAATGATATCGGAAAAAAACAGTTCGTCTTTATTCACTTCATATTTTTATATGAATAGATAGAGTTTTGATACGAAGTTGCGTTCATGAATCTATCAATCATGAAGTTGTAATTATTTGTTATTGCGATCAGCACTAAAAAAAACTTAGTTCGAGCGGCAGGTTCGCACGACGCCTATTTTTCTGTGTAAGAGAAGGCAAAGGCCTAAAGCTTTCAAATAATCTTGTAAATAATCCCAACGTAGAAAAACAACATTCCTCATACTACTTTTTTGTTTTTTCTAAAGCACTAACCCGTGCTAGGGAATAATTTAAACATTTATAATAAGTTGAAAAAATTCACTCGGGACAGGACTTGAACCCGCAACCTTCCGCATACCGTGCAGGCGCTCTACCAATTGAGCTACCGAGTCAAGTAACTGTCGATGCGAATTTCTTCAACTAGTCTCCGTCAACTGGACGGGGGGCGCCATCTTGACTCGGTAGCTCAATTGGTAGAGCGCCTGCACGGTATGCGGAAGGTTGCGGGTTCAAGTCCTGTCCCGAGTGAATTTTTTCAACTTATTATAAATGTTTAAATTATTCCCTAGCACGGGTTAGTGCTTTAGAAAAAACAAAAAAGTGGTTAAATGTAGTGGCAATATCAAAAATTCCAATGAGCATTTCATCTGCAAAGATGAACGCATTGGGTGGTGTAGATTAGTGCAAACTAATCACACCAGATGGCGCCCCCCGTCCAGTTGACGGAGACTAGTTGAAGAAATTCGCATCGACAGTTACTTGACTCGGTAGCTCAATTGGTAGAGCGCCTGCACGGTATGCGGAAGGTTGCGGGTTCAAGTCCTGTCCCGAGTGAATTTTTTCAACTTATTATAAATGTTTAAATTCCTCATACTGTCCTCTTTGCCCACAGGTGTAAAGGACGACTCAGACGAAGTATCAAGCAAAGGGTGCGGCAGCAGCGAATCGGCGCTCTCAAAAAAGCAGAGAAAAGCGCGGACAGCCTTCACAGACCATCAGCTGCAGACTCTAGAGAAGTCCTTTGAGAGGCAGAAGTACCTGAGCGTCCAAGACCGGATGGAGCTGGCGGCGAAGCTAGGCCTGACCGACACTCAGGTCAAGACCTGGTACCAGAATAGGAGGTGAGTTTGTATTTTGTTTTGTACTTAAATGGACCGCAAAAACGCAAAAATCGCCAACCCGCATTGAGCACGCGTGGTGATTAAGCTCTCTCTCTCTCTGTGAGAAGGCCCTTGCCCAGCTATTGGGACATGTACAATTGTACAGGCTACATCTTACTTTTTACTTAAAGGGACCGCAGATTTGGTACATGGGTATTTTTATTGGTATGGCCAGGCAGTTCCTGCTTGTGTTGATTTTTTTACACTTCTAGGGATTCTTGGACCAGTAGAACTTTTGAGCTGTTACTACCCAAAATGGTAGTGATGATGATAGTCTATTTAGAATTTTAGGCCTACGAGATACTCAAGACTTTGAATACTTATCATTCAGAAGGTCTACGAGTATGGCATTCATAATGATTAGCAGGTGATCCCACAAGTTGTTTTTGAACAGTAGTTAGTATGTAATAGCTTTATACGTGTATGATTATCGGCACATCAGAGTGAAGAAAACAATTATCGGCTATTTGGGGTGTGGTGCAAGGTACAAACTAGATGAAACAAGGATGAAACTCATTATCGCGTACATACGTACACATGACATCACATCACATGGTCGCATAGAAACAGGGGGTCTACCAGCTAAAACGAAGCCGATTACCATTGGCAAAAATCGAAGTTCGAATTACGAAAAATTTACTGGGTGGCAGTAAAATGAACTGGGTGGCCGTACATTTTTCAAAAATCAAACTTCGATTTTCGCAAATGGTAATTTGCTTCGTCTTAGCCGGTAGACCCCCAGGGATTGTGCGAAATCTGCCGAACATGTGCTATAGAAAATACGCTACACAAGATGGATGTAAGGATGGCACAAGATTGCTCTATGGAGTTTGAAGTTCGGAGTTTTTTGCATGAGCAATGGCCATTTATTTATTTGATTTAGGCCTGATTTTTCAATCCTCAGTTAAAGCCTCAGTCAGTTTATTCGACCAATAGCCACCCAATAACCCATACACAATTCATTCCATTTTCAAATTATTCCTGGGACTTATCTGGCCATTGAAAAACCTTATCGTAATAAATATAATCGTTTTTTGTTTTGGGTATCTTGCACAAAGTCACCAATAATTTTAAGTCTACCTAAGCTAAGTTATAGAATAAACCTTCTGTAAAATCAATGTGGTTTTTAAATAAATATTTGTAACATTTTATTCATTTTATCTATCAGATTTGTATTCGGTGCTACGAGTAACACCGATGAATGTCTCTTTCTAGTCAAATTCTAAGTGGCACGGCTCGCTGCTATCCTTACACTTGGTCCACGTCATAGACTCGTGAGAGCGGTGGCGGCTAGACACAAAGCGGTTGTGTAGAGTTGCTGAGTCAGCGCGCTTCCCAGCTACTAGATCACTGGCCTACACAACACACTGCGGGCACGCAGGTGCTTTTGGAGGCTGTGTACGGATAGCGGATAAATCTATTGGAAGCTCAAATAAAAGCTACAGATAAATTTATCCGCTATCCGTACACAGCCTCCAAAAGCACCTGCGACCGAGTTGGTCGAGGAGGTGGAGAAGTCAGAGTATGACGCCTTTAGGTTGATCATTGAAAGCAACCTACATCCACTGCAGATATTTTGGGGCTGATCCTGTAGTCTCTAAAAAGAGTGAATCTCCTATTATTATTAGCGTTTACTATTATAGGCAATTTTCCAGTATATAAACCTGTTTTTACGGTTAAGGACTGTGCGTTTTTTTTACATACGGTGAGACAACAATTTAACTTTCGGTACCAACAATGCCAGTTACCAATCAACCCTTTTTATAATCTCGCAGGCACTTTAATATTATATGATGTATTAATGATATTGGCGCTGAATTCGTAGTGCAAACAAACAACAAACAGTATGTTGCAATAAACAATTTCACACATGAATTAATGATATTTGCGCCAATATCCTAATGTAGACAGTTGCAATAAACAATTTCACGTTCTATCTTATACACTTTTGATCCTTCTGCTCGCGTAGCATGAGGCGGTGTTAGAAAGTATCTATGGGTTTATAACTCTCTCCATCCCGCTTTACGTCAAACAAAAGAGTGAGATACATATAGTTTTAAACCCTTAGATACTCTCTAACGCCGCCTCATACTACGCGAGCTGATCAGGAAGGGAATATACTACATCAGACACTACCTGTTCGGGAATGTTTTTTTTTTAACTCAGTTTATCGGGCTCAGACCATTAAGAAAAGCAATGCCCACCAACCATTTTACAACAACAGATGAATAGACGTTTGTGTCTGACTGTACGTGCAGCGGCTATTTTCAAAAACAAACGTTATAATTAGCCTTTTGCCGCTCCAATCGACTGCCGACTGCCCTGAGGAAGCCACAAAAACTTTACGACGGGAGAAAAAATGATGCACTCGTCCTCCTAGTATTGATTTTATAATATTTGTAGGAAAAAGGTCCCAATTAAAGTTAAGTTGGAAAGAATAGATGTAAGGATTTTCCCTTTACTGGGAAATAGCGGAAACACTCTTGAAAATACAGTTTTTTTTAACCTAGTTTGTGAACTAAGAAAATAGAATAAGTGATGAGCTGAAAATTAATTTGCTCCATACGGTTATATGGAACAAAATAATTAAAACTATAACTGTAAAATGTGTTTGTATGTCGGTAAGTCTGAGCTCTATTCAGATAAGGGTTAGCACTTTTCTTTGAACCTATGTAAGTACCTACCTACTCTACAAAAGTTCAAGGGAATACAAATTCAGTTCAGTTGATTAAACAAATGTATGAGTAACCCTATTGCAGGCAAAGGATATCGATTTTCTCACATTAGTTCCGATCCTTTGTCGTTCGTTTCTCTTTGGCTGCGCCGGCGCCGCACAAGGCGCTGTCCAGCCTCCGTCTGGGGCTTTTTCACAACGATTCGGGACTTTTTACAAACCGTTTTTGTTGGTTTTCTATAATTTCGGTTAAACTAATGTTTGGGCTTCGATTTTTCGGTTCGTGAAAGGGTGTGAAATCGGAGTTAATGAGGGATTTAAATGGCTCTTGTGTGCGGTCACTTTCTTCCGACTTTTTTGTGTCGCAAGCTGCTCATTTACAACAGTGTGCGAGCAGTGCACAAATTTTTGTGACCGGTGGTTTTTTTTGCCCTTTATTGGAGTCGAACAATTATTATTCTAATAAGGGTATGCATGACTAATGATACTAACTAACCCGTAACTAATTCGTAATAATAGTTAGTACAAATAATTTAATAGATCATATTTGTGAGGGTTTGGCTCACAGCCAATTAGCAAAGACCAAAATGGACAATGCTATAAAAAACTAACGTTTCCACAATATTGGTCTCATTTGTCTGACTGAACATTTTGCTTAGCTCACTCTGTCTGTGACCTTATTTGTAGCAAAACTGACCTAAGTTTATTTTGAGCGTTGTAGGTAGGACTAATAACTGTGCTGCAGTCAACATAAAAAAGTTCTATTTGTATTTTCTAAAACACTATAACGCGTGCTAGGGAATTTTATAAAAATCTTTTTAAAAAAGTTCTATCGAAGCTCTCTCTTTTTCAACAAAGCTGTTATCAGACCATTGAAAATACCACAGAACAAAGATTATCTTCTTCAATTTTGACAAATTGAGACGGTTCAGACGAATAAAGTTTTCAGCATCACAAAAACCGGCCATCTTTCGAGAGGATCCCTTTGTCTCACAAGTGGAGTTGACTGCAGTCCTCCCAGCACTGCAAGGCAGGCGCAGGCAGGCTGCAAGTCACTGGCGCCACCACTCATTAGCCGGCCGCTTCCGCCAGCCAGCCTCAGCAGAGACTGTTATTTCCTACCACTCACTTAATAGTCTCACGGCCGAAACTCCGAGTCATCTCGCCGTTTACTACTCAAATGCAAATAATAGCAAGAGCGGTGCCGCTGGGTTAATATGGGACAGAAGCGCGGCTTTGGCGCCTTAACTTTATAGTTTGTGCACATTTATGTTGATATACTAGTTCGATAACTCAATATGAATAATCATAACTGATACAGTCAGAAAGCACAAACGTAGTTATGTCTACTATCGAAAAATGACAAGTGTGAACCTGAACTTAGTGTTCGTAGCAATCATGTAAGTACTACGAACGCTACGAATCTACAACTAAGTCGGACACTTCCTAGGACGTTTGTAAATTAGGCTACCGTACCTATATTCGTTTCTCTACTTAGTGCAACAATTCTAATCGTAGCGTTCTTAAACCAACTTAACATAATCGTCTACCTAGGCCTTCTCAACACAGAGTTAAATCTAGCGTGGACAGACGATAATCGTTATTGCATTGCATTGTATCCGTTACATACCTTTACTGGAAGTGTAACAACGATTTCTTAGTTTTTTTTTTATTGAACATATTTTTATATGTTGTACCTATATCTGCGGTTAGTTGAGAACTTTAATTCAGCCAAACTTCTGTCGCAGTATCACGGCAGTGCGTTTCATCGTGGAAGTGGTTTAATTCTTGGTGAATTGGTCGTAAAGCGGCTATCGCGGTCGGCCGCGCGTTTATCGGCGTTTAGTCGGCGGCGTCGTGTAATCCGCGCCGATTAGCTAATGATGCACCCTGTATAATGACACACGGAGCGACCCGCCCACTGGACGTCCAATTGACTCCCTTGAAGTTTTGGACACAGAAGATAGACGTCATAGACGTTTTGGAACTTTCGCTTAAGAACTTACATTTTATTGTAAGCGTGATTGTCGAGTGCTCAAAAGTTGCAATTTTGTAGTTATAATCCCACTTTCTTACAACAATATCACAAAAGTCTGTGGAAGGACAATCTCCGTAACAAAATTATGATGTAGAGCATTTAGAGCACTTTTGACGCAGTCCATCTTGCAATCGAAATAGGCTTAGATATCTATTATTTAGATAGAATACTTAAATCATTTACCAATTTAATTTTATGTCGGGAGATAACAGACCCCTTTTGTATACAATATTGGTATTTCCTACTGGTAAACCGTCTATTGTCCGTCATGCAAATCTTATTAATTTTACTTTTTTATCCAAATTTTAATTCAAAGCTTTAAGGATGTATTTTCTAAACTCAAGTTCAAATTCTACGGAGTGTAGTTAAATCATACACAATTACTTCCTTACATCTTGCAATTGCAATTTTAAACGATCCTTATAATATGAGCTCGAGTCGATCCACACAAAGTGGTTTTATAACACTAACAAAAAATGCTCTACAATTTTGTGAGGTCAAAATCTTCTTTGGTAGTTTTATAAAAATCACAAATTGTAGGTATTATTCAGTTTTGAAACCTATACAACCGCCAATCACCCTCCTACGCACCAAATAGCTGCTAAACATAATCAAACAGTCGTGCGTGAATTAAGTGGATCTAAAGCCTAGACCAGATCAATTGTTCGATATATCGGTCAGCAAACAGACATTTCGAAATCCCACACGTGTGAATGCGCAGCTCTAATTACATAATGCCGGGCTTCAGCAAGCAGCTACCAAGAACCCAAATGCCTAATCTGTTATTGCGAGCCGCCAAATTACACCCCCTGCCAGAGACACGACGGGAATCAAACCAAGGACGCTAGGGTCACCGAGCTTATCATTTAGGCCCACACTAATCATAATACTGCAAATGCCATTTTAGAATTCTCGGTCTGATATTAATAACCGGACCGGGAGTCCGATGTTTGTAAGCAATAATTTATCATTCTATCCTCGGCGCCCGATCGAGAATAATTCGTGACGCATAGCTGTTTGCTGTTTTATAAAACTTGCCAAATGCATTTAAGGAAAACAAAAAACTGCAATAAGAAGTAGCTTCGACAAATTAATAAACCTAAGACCCGGTTTCTGAATTGAGAATTTTACTAAGCAAATACTTACGCATAGCTCTGTCGCGCTCTTTTGTGAGAAATCTGCAGAGACAGGACGATACTTACCCATTTGCTTAGCGAATTTCTCAATTCAGAAACCGGCAGTAAGTGTATAAGTACTAAAGTATCGCCTTCTCGGGTGGTTCGAAGCGAACAAAGACTGTGTAGAGGTATACAGTAACAAAAGTTCCCCATAACAATTCCCAGAAGAATCGAAGCACATCGACATCATACCCGCCGTACACGATGTAGAGACGTGTACCGATACTTTCTAAGCAAACTGTATAAATGGCGTGTTCGAAGAAAGCTCAAATTGGCCTCGGCCTTCGGCGTGGAAACGGCCGAAGTGCGGCGCCGAGCGGCGATCGATGAAACTACGCTTTGTTCGGCGGATATACGACCCGAATTCGCATCACGTCTCCCAAAAACCCAAATCGAGATAAACAGCCTCCCCGCGCGCACAGACGTAAGCGGAACCGTTTTAGCGGACGATTTTCGTCTTTAACTTGAACGCTTAAGGCGCGTTTTTGGACGGGGCTCTCCGAACAACAATTGAATCAGTTCACGCAGCATCAAATCACTAAACCGCTGGGCGGAGCATAGCGAGACTCCACCTGTGGGACAGAGACGGAGGAAACCCGCTCTTAAAAAGTTGCGTTCACGCGAGAAAGAGAGAAAAGCGTTTGTCTGCTGCGAGGTCTTGAGATGCTAGTCGAAATTTAAGTGCCTTTCAAGAGCTTTTTTGTTCGGAGCCGGCGGCGGTGGCGGCGGCAGCGCGAGGCAGGAGGAAAGTGTCACAGACGCCCGAAGTCGACTCCATTCACCGCTTGACAATTAGCTCTATTTGGTGCGACTCGTAATTAATGAGTATTAGGAGTGAATGATCAATCACTCTCGCGCCGCGGACTCGCTACTGAATAATGAAGCCGATTGTTATAAATAAATAATAGCTCTTAGTAATGATATGACTTATTGGAAACCTATTGGAGTGAGAGCGGCGTCGATTTGCTCTACTTCCACCATAGTTACACTCTCTAGCATTTTGTAATAAGTAAATACAGTTAAATGAAATTAAAGTTTTACCGCATATTAACGTGCGGATTATCGTTAATAATTCACCCTAAGAACTTTAAAATAGGAATAAAATAACAATAAAAACCTACAGCAAGAGATAAAATACACAACATTAATCACAACAGCAGCGAGGACGAGCAACAAACCAACATGGCCCTCCCCCTCATTTACATTTAATAAAATTAAATGATGCATTTAGAAAAAATAATTAACGACGGAACCAGTGAACCGCTCTAACAACCGCAACCCTACAATGATGCCGCAACAACAATACCGCGAACAACAATAATAATGGCATTCGTAATAATAATAATTCCCTCTTCGAATTAATAAAAAGCTCACTTCATGACAATAACGAGCCACTTTAGAGCTAATCGGGGCGGAGGAGCGGCCGAAATTAAATTAAACTAGCACCCTACTCTACAGATTGACAATTTATTGTCTAATCTAAATGCATCACAGAGGTAGGAATGGAATCGTGTCCTCTTTCAGTCTTTCAGAGCTTTGCGGCAAGATTTCAGTCGCAATTTGTGATTTCAGAGCTCGAGTTTCAGGTTTTAATTTGACATAGACTTTGATTATTTTTGAGGCACATGCTCTGAAATGTATATTATGCCTGATACTAAATTAAAATAATTTGAGAAATGTACCGTCTACTTACTCAAAATGCAGTAAAATAAATACATTTAATATCGTCAAGATAGATAAGATAAGTTAAGATAAAAAGTATTTATTTAAAAACCACACATAAATTATACAGACAGTTACAGTTTCAGAGATTGTAAAAATGGTTAGAGTGCAGAACAGTAGGTACCTAATAATTTTTCCGTTGGTCTCCACGCTAGATTTACATCTTTGTTGTGGAGGCCTAGATTGACGAAATTCTAAGTTAGGTTTAGATGGCGGGTCGACGCTGAGATTTAGTACAACCAATAGTGGTTCTTAAAGAAAAATGTTTGTATAAAAAATATAAAAAGAGATAAAGAACTAACAATAAAAGGCATTATCTAAGAGCTCAAAAGTGTAGTATGATGAGGAGTGAGAGGGTGTGTAAGTGTGGGGTATGTGTAAGTGTGAATGTGTCTGTGTGAGAGTGCGAAAACGAAGTTTCCGAAGTCATACTCGTAAATACACAAGAACTCTTATAGCTTAAGTTTCCGCATTATGATGAGCTCTGCTAATACTGCAACTGATATGAGAATCGTTTCGTAGCAGTAGCTGATGTATTTGCGGCTCCCAACAATATAAGCGTAATTTATACTAGCGCACCCTTTCCCAACGAATCAAATAAATCAAATTAAAGCACTCGAACACGCTCTGGCGACCACATGAGTGCCCAAGACGTTTTGTCAAAATTTATTATTTTATTTATCAACTTTTTATTTTTTTTATTTTATTGCGATGTCTTCATTGTGCTCTCGAGTAGCCTGTGACAAATTCGATGACATTAGGGTCACAGAGACGGCGCAGGGTTAGTGATCTATGGGATTAGGGTCCCATAAACGACAGTTTAGAAAATTTTAGAGTCGATTTAAGTTAGTAATGGTTGCAGAGTTTTGTGTTAAGTTCTTTTGGGAATCATACTCGGATGGGTATCGATTTGTTCGATTTTTTAATGGAGCGTGAACACTTTATCATAGGATGCAACTTGTGATTTATTTGTGGTTCATGCGAACTGACATTTCGTTCGCGGTTCTATTAGAGCGCAAAAATAATGCATGCGCTTTAGTATCTATAGGCAGTCGGTCGTATCGAAACCCATTAAATAGTTTTCCACCTTAGCGGGTTTAAAACAGCCATTTAATCATTGTTCATGTGCATTGTACTTAATCATTCGTGTCATCTTCATTAACTTGCTTGCTGTACCTTGCTTGAATGTTTGTAAACTCAAAATTTTTCTGGTTACTTACGAGTAGTTATGCCTGGGTAATACCCGAGAAGACTTTTAGGTCCTGAATTACTTTGGTTACTTACGAGAAAATATCTGAACCTGTCTGATCTACCGTCTCTAGCTCTCCAATGTAACCCGAAAAATTCTTCGCCAGAACGAAATGGAAGCGGCAGACAGCCGTTGGCCTGGAGCTGCTGGCTGAGGCAGGGAACTATGCGGCCTTCCAGCGGCTGTACGGTGGTTATTGGGCGGGGGTGCCGGCCTACCCCGCTCAGCCGGCGCCGGCCGCTGCTGACCTGTACTACAGGCAAGCGGCTGCGACTGCCGCGGCTGCCGCATCCGCCAGCGCCAACACGCTGCAGAAGCCTCTGCCGTACAGGTATGAGAGAGTGTTAGTCAAACTTTTTACACTTTATTATTGTAATGGAGTCGGCATCGTTCAATTCTCAGCCCGCTGCAGATCTGTATAGACAAGCCGCTCCAGAAGCCGCAGCCTTACTGGTATGAGATAGTCATAGTCAAACCGTTTTTGTGGTGCTACGTAGTTGCCGAGGCGGGCAACTAAGCAGCCTTCCAGCAGTTGTAAAGGAGCTACTGTACAGGCGCCGGCCGCTGCGGACCGGTAGGTACTACAGGCAAGCGGCTGCGACTGCCGCATCCTCCAGCGCCAACACGCTGCAGTAACCGCTGCCTCACAGGTATGAGAGGGTGTTAACTTTTTACCCTTTATTGATGATGATGATTCCATCCGACCGGATTCGGTCACGGCGACTGTTGCGGCTGGGGAAGGCGTCGGTCATGTGCCCTCATATGACTTATGTAGCCTATCTTGGCTGTAAAAGTGCGGTTGCACCGGCTACACGTTAACATTCCATTAGAATAGTTGTACTGTATGGCCGCTGGCGGTCCACATCTTAGTTCATCACGTCTGGCATCAAGAGCAGCTCTTCGTTTGGCCTCGAACTCGGAGATGTTAGAATTCACTGTATGCCGCCACACGGCTCGGTCTTCACTTCAGCCTTCCCATGTCAAATGGTCGATTTCGCATCTTTTCATGTGGCGTTTCTGCATATCCTTAAACCTAGACATCCTCCACATCCTTATTGTAGAAAAGTCAGCATCATCGACCTCTTAGCCCAAGTCACGGACGCATATCTTAGTCACTACACTAACTCTCTTAGAAAATAGGTCTGCCTGTTCCGTCCGGTTGTTCCATGACTAACAGAATCAAGTATGAACAAAAGGTTCCAACTCGGAATGTTATTAATTTATTGTAGGGTCAACATCACTGACATCGGCCAAACTTCAGTGACCAACCCCTTTACGAAAACATGCTTTTTTATTATTCCACTCCCTCCAAATCCCCCGGCGAAACATTTCAGACCTCTATGCGTGCAGCTTCCGAATTCGGTTGTTCGAAGCCACACAGTAAAAAAGGTCAAAGTATCACTGCTACGACCCATAAGACTGTTAATTTACAAAGCGATCTCTACATCTCTCTTTCTGTTTTGAACAGGCTCTACCCAGGCGCGCAGCTAGCTGGGGTCCCGCCGCTAGGACTGGGCCTCCCTGGCCCGTCCGCGCACCTGGGGTCCCTGGGGGGCCCCGCTCTGGGGGCCCTGGGCTACTACGCGCAGGCCCGCCGCTCGCCCTCCCCTGACGTCGACCCTGGCAGCCCGGCGCCCCCGCCCCGCTCCCCGAGAGAACCCTCCGTCGAACGAAGGAGCGACGAAGATGACGATGACGAACCCATTCATGTTTAACTGATGGAGATTATAAGTCCGGATTGGCAATAGAGGTCACAGTGCGCGAAGAACAATAAGTACGTTAAAAGTTCCCTAGCACGGGTTAGTGCTTTAGAAAATACAAAAAGAAGTACGTTGCTAAAGATGATTTATGGACAGTTCGGATTGGTAAAGGTTGAAGTTGCATTCATGTAGGACTAGAAAAACATTGATTACCTTTATGAAAAAAGTGCGTTTTCAACGTAAGCAACCAAATTGGACAAGAAGTGATGTCGTGAAGTGAAAACATGCGAAGCAAATGAAATACGACAATGTAATCTGTGCAGGTGACCTAAACTGTAATGATAATGGAAAACGCCATGTTAGTGCTACTCGTAATCTTTAGTTACCTATCCTGGTTATACACATTCCTGAACTGTGTGTAAAGAGTATTTTAGCAAAAACTCTTTCTGCAGTAAAAACCTACAACATTGTTGTACGAGTGTACATTTCAATAACTATCGAATAATTATTTTATTATTTCCAAAAAAAAACAATTCCATTTACGTTACATTCCTTCACACGAAATAATTGTTCAAAAGTGGACATAGCCATGTCCAAAATATGTGATATTATAAGCCCAGTTTCATTGTAAGAATAAAGTTATTGTATGTATAGTAGGTACTAGGTAAGTATAATGAATATAAATGTCGTGTAACAGAAACAGAAAATAGGGGTTACAATAATATTGCTTGATAAGATACAGAATATAGCATTCCTTGTGTAAAGCAAGCAACTGTATTGGTAGAAGCACCAAGGCTGCAATATTTTTTCTGAGCGTAGATCATTAAATCGCACACATTCAGATAAACCTAGATTAAATTCTAGCAGCGATATTCTGATGCCCAAAACTTCAAAGCATAATTTTGTCGCCAACTTCAGCACGACAATGAAACATGAACAAACGTTTAACTTAACTTATATTTACAAAAAAAAAGTATGATTATTTCTAGCGATGTACTTATATCTATTGTTAGTATTAAATACGCAACTAAAAGTATTAATTGTATGTAATATAGAAATGCTAATAGGGTAAACATGACTATGGCGCTGTACTTAAGCAATTCGAAATCGCGACATTTTATGTCCATTGATCTTGTGGTGTTTTGTAATTAAAATGTTGTCAATTAAGATGGGAGTTGTTTTTTATCCCCTGAACAAAGTATTGAATTTTCTTGTCTTGACAATACAACGTGTTACAAAACATCCTAACTCTTTTTACAGGGTGTAACCTACTGTTCAACAGGATGCCAATTCTGTAAAAAAAAGTTAAAAAAAAACAAATTTTATTTTATAACCTCAAAATTAAAAAATTTTCATAACTTTTTTTTTTTGGTATTAGCTCTAATTTAAAAATATGTCTGTGGGTGTAGGTGCATTTGCATAGCTTTGAGTTGGTAAAACGTTGTGAAAGCCAATGAAAACAATATTTAAAAAATACTTTTCTCCCGCCACAACGTTCACATTTTATTAATTTAAAAATCAACGAAACGTCATAGAGCAAAAAAAAAAATTTAGGTTGTGATCCCTATCACCGGGTGCTATTACCGTGTAAAAAGAGTTAGCATCTTTTGTAACACCTTGTATAACAGCGAGCGAATGATGGACGATTAGTCAATGGTCATGGTAGAAGACCTACGTGCAAGACCATGGTCCTCAAAAATGTCTCTACTCACTCTGTCACATTCAAGTTAGTAGTCAGGTATTCTTTCATGTTCATATCGCCCATCATCGCCTCACTGATCTCATAATACTTACATATTTCTATATCACGTACTTACATGAACGTAACTAGGTTTTTTAAATAAACACCATTCCGATTTCAACGGCAATTTTGTTCGAGAGTAGCTAAATGAGGAAATTAACCCGCTTGAAATAAATCTGAAATGAACCTCAGGTTATCTACGAGCAAACTGGCAGTTTTACAACTGTGTAGCTCGGCTTGTTCTCATAGATTCCACAGTGACATGAACATGCTAGTATGTAAACGGTATTTAAATAAGCAAAGGGCCAAGCGTGTGTGGTGGCGGGTTAATTTCCCGTTCGGAGAGCGGCGGAAACATAGAGTTATCCAGAAGTATTTCCAGCCCACCAACAAAGCTCCAAAGAGTAAGATGTAGCCTGTACAATTGTACGTGTCCCACTAGCTGGGCAAAGGCCTTCTCTCAGAGAGAGAGAGAGAGAGAACTGCGGATGCTGATTGGCGATTTTCGCGTTTGAGGGTATAATGCCTCATAGGTTCCCCCACGATGTTTTCCTTCACAGTTAGCGAGTAGTATTGCTACTATAACTTCACAAATGTACGTAGCTTTGAATCAAATTAAAGTTATAGGTACATACCCGCACCGGGAATCGAACCTGGGTCTCTCGCTTCCGAGACCATTGTTCTAACACTGGGCCACCACCGCCTACAAGACTCTATCTATAAAAATCATGTTTATATCGCCGGAAAAAATACTGAAATATCCACACCGCCTAAACTAAATGAAGTCTTTTTCATATTGTGCAAGTAGAGAAAGCAATATCGACCTTCTGTTGTAAACATTAGATGCCGCGGCAGCAATGAGTCGACCGCTGCTAACACCTTACTGACACGCAAGGCACTGCACGCCGAATAGAGCCTAATTGCAATCAATTAATTTGAATATCTATTGACTTTTGCTTGCACCGTGATAGGACTTGACTATCTTTTGCCGTGCATCGTTAATTTGGTCGATTTACGAGCAAGAATCGAACTAAAAGAAAAGGAAACACTGCAATGAAATCGCTTGGTCATTACGCTATTTTTTGTACCAAACCACATAATTATTCATTCAAGCAGTCTTGATATGTTTATAAAGTAGAAATACGTACCAAGGCCGACCGAAACAAAAACCTGAAAAGAGGCAGCAATAAAATGTTTGCGTTTATTCGAAAAACAAATCGTCCAGCGGGCGGAATGGGTGCGCGAACACAATCGCTCACGAAACTTTTACGTCGAGGCTTTTCTTTAATTTTCCTCCGGGTATTTTTAGCTAACATAAAACCTATTTAAAAAGCAATCAGTCTTGGGGCGCTGATTGCGACGCCGGCACGCCACTCGCGGCGTGTTCACAAAACGGCACAATTAGCGGCACCCCCCGTACCCCCGTACCCCCGCGCGCCCCGCGCACCCCGCGCAGCCCCGCCGCGGCGCCCGCGCCACCACCACGCCACCACCGACCATCACCGGCCCGGCAGCAGATTTAATCGCAAAACGACCGTTTTCTGGAATCGCCTTTCCAAACTATTGCGTGTTTTACCGGACAGGGGCCGCGCCCGCGTGACCGCAGCGGTTCAGGGGTTTATTACAACTCCACAATGGGATGTGGTTAAAATTGTCCTCGTACTGCTATAATAATAGACTGACATCTGTTAAAAAGTTTAAAACAAAACTCCACCTGCCAATTTGGAGTGAAAAAAAACAGTTGAAAAAATGACTCTACAGTACAGAGGTATGGACACCCAACAAACCACAACACGAGAAATTAAACATCCAGTTAGCACGCAAGATGCTTATGCAGAATGAATATTTATGTTGTTTAAACGTTGTTTAATCACGACTATCACGGATTGGTTATTACGTCTTATAAAAACCAATCTGTGAAATATTTGTAAGAATTAAATTAAATAAAATTATACTTTGAGCCAAAGGCATTTTGTTAGACCTAAGACCTCTATAGGCTAGTCAAATTGACTTTTCTTTAGGTAAGTATTAACCGTGACTACACGCCCATACCGTTGACTCATAAAAACGCTTTCCAAACAAAACTTCCACACAATTATCCAAAATGATTGCTTTCTTTACCTGCCCCTACAATAATCATTACTGCCCCAGGGGCTCAAGGGCACCGACTGCACGGACGAAATACATTTTATCGGTCGATAAGAATAATCGTTGCGTCGCCTTGTACCCCCTGCATGTCACACTTATGGTAGGTACTTCTAAGCTACAGATTGCTCAAAAGTCATGGTGTATGTATGGTGTCCCAGGCAGCCCCACGCACTGTCCTGGCTCGCTTGTCGATGGCTATCTGCTTCCGTTCGCTCGCTGCTTGGTAATTACTCATTACCGCCGATTTGAAGCTTTTTGTCCGGCTCACAATACCCGCCCGTTAGTTCTAGCAGTGTTGCTAGCGTAATAAACGTTATAGTTTTTATTTGGCAAGTTAGTTTCAAGATTTTCCGAGTAGGTAGGTCTACACTAGGTATACTTAATAATATTTGATAAATTTGAACATATTATTATGGAAGGTAGAGCTTGTATGTTGCAGGTTGCACTGTTGTGTGAATTGGTGCGGCACTGAACTGACGAGAATCATGCGGCATGGCATCATGCTGACCTGTTGGCCTGTTGGTAGACTGTGCAGAAACGAAAAAAAAACCTCTCTTCATACAATTCACTATCAGTATTTTTTTGTTGATTACTCTAACTAAATGAAGGTATTTCTTGGTGGTGATACATTCCTTACGTCCAAGTCAAAAAAATAATGTAGACTGTACGATAAGTAATTGTTTATATATTACAGCCAAGGCCTCTAAATTCATCTTGCGGCTTTTTATGCGCAATCAGCTTTTGAGTCCATCCAAGTCGGCAACCAGCTTTTCAGTAAAACAAGTTTTCAAGCATTACCAGCATTTATAACGAGATATCGAATATACGGAAACTGACACCGAGACGTGTGTGAGATTTGAGATGTAGAGTCTGCCAAAGTGACACAATCTGGCAACACCGGCGGGCAGTCGCCCATGGCGGGAAATTAAAATATTAATGTGTATTTACATATTAATTGGGCCGGTAACATAAACGCTAATGAACGCAAAATACTTGTTAAGAAGTATTTTAATGAAGAATTAAAACTGCGCTAATTGCTCGCGTAAGTGTTGCAGAGAAATAGCTGAAAGTTTCGCGGCTAGCAAAAGCTATCTACCTATAAAACTGAGCTATTTCTTAGCTTCACAGTTGTATTATGGTGCAATATGATGATGTTATTACGAGTACTTATTTTATAAACTCATATAGAGTAAGTTTACAACTCATATTTGTCGCACCGGCACGCCATAATAGTTGCGTGCTTGCGTAATTGATTCAGGATCGTATTGTTAAATATTAGCAAAAACTGTGAACACATAGGGCAAGTAAAATGAAACAAAAAAGAAATCATAATAACGTCACAATCTGTGGCGGCCGCGACAGTTGCACAGTGGTAAGCGGCAATTTAGCGAGCGGACCAATTTTTACTTGACACGAAGGCGCGATACCATCGCTTGGTGTCATTTAGTCGCCGCAGTTGTAAAATGTAAACCATTCAGTGTCGCTCGCTCGTTTGCATGACTAATATCTGTCACTGGATATAATGCTCTATTGATTATTCTATTAAAGCCGCCATAGTTGGCCTTTTAGAATACGTGCGTGGGCTCTATCTACGTCGCATTTGTTTTATCAATTTGGATATTAAGGTTCTATGTCAATCACATGGTTAGCTACCCTTGCGTTGTGCTCATTTTGATATTTTACAGATAACGTTTTACTAATTCTCGAATTTTTGGCTAGTGTAATAATAGTTAACAGTTGCCCGGGTATGCACAAGGCTGCAGACCATACTTTTATGAATCTTGGGTCACAAGCGCAATTAATCCATACTTTTTTGTCTCTTCGAAATAAAGTTAAGTACAGTCGGCCACAGTCTCAGATACCCCTTTTTGTTCGATTAGCGCCCTTATGCCGCGCGCGGTAAGAGCTGCCATGGGGTATCTGAGATTGTGGCCGACCGTACCTACTAATTCTTGACCCCGATCCCTTTTGAATGACTAATTTTATTTGTACAGTCGGCCCCACGCTAAGATACTCCTTTTTTGTTCGATTGGCGCCCTTATGCCGCGCGCAGTAAGAGCTGCCATGGGGTATCTGTGACTGTGGCTGACCGTACATAAGGGCAATATAAAATTATTCCTACCTCCTCCTACCTACATCAAATAAAAGGAAGTTATCCATTACTATAAAATTCAAGTGATTCTCTACCGAGAATCGAGTCAATCCAGTACCTTGACCGCTAAAACGTTACAACTAGTGGTTCGCCCCGAACTACGAACTCACGACCCTATATCTCAGCAACCCCTCGACCGATTTGGCTCATGTTCGAACTCGAAAATTCTCTTTGCCTCATTTACCCACCTACCAAATTTCATGACGATCCGACTAAATTTACTCAAGTTATCGTCGAACGAACATTCATACATACAAACATACATACATACATACATACAAACGGCGGATTGTTCAAGTAGACTCGTAGAACTTCGCTCGCTTCGCTCGCTCGTTCAAAAAGTCAGTGGCATATCCGACCGTTAATCCAGGGTGGCCTAAGTAAAGCCTGGCTCCCTGTGAAAGGGGGCAAGTAAGTGGCCGTGCAATGTGCATGGCCGCGGCGATCTTATCAATGGTCAGCGGTTGCAAGTGAGTAATTATCTGCGAGCTGTTTAGTCATTGCCGAGTGCCGCTCGCACCACTGTGCTAAAACGTTCTGTTATCCCTATCTATACCTACATACCTATACAGCGTGTTATATAAAGGTCCTATCATACTTTAAGATGTTATTAAATTGATCATTGCAAGCCACTTTAACCTTTAACTGTGAGGTCAGCTATGAAACATCGAAAAAATAAAACTGTTCCTTATCGAAATTCGATAACTAGAGGTAGGTAAGTACTGGATCTAAAAATGTAGGTACAGCAGATATATTTTTTTAGATTGCGGCTTTGGTGCCATAGTATAAATTGCATGTATTGGTAAGTCTAAAGTGCCCCTTACGTACGACAGGACCTTTCTTTATTTTATTTTTATTTTACTTTATTTAAAAACCAACAGCGTAACAGAGAGTATTATAATTATTCATGTAAAGTTTTTTTTTATAGTAAGGCCAATAACAGGTTTCTCTAGTTAATTACAATAACACATCATCGTAACAGCCTATCTAGCAAATAAGACCAAATTAATTACTTGGAATAAAAAACAAAATCAGAAAAAAAATCTGTTTTTGTAACACCCTGTATATATATATTTTTTTTTTATTTTTTTTTGCATATAAAGTACTTAAAATTATAAATTACATGCCAACCGCTGAAACTTGTAAGGTTTATGTGCGGTTGGTTGAGTTAGCTGGCTTAATTTAAATTTAAAGATTTAGCACGGATTAGTGCTTTATAAAAACAAAAAGATGTTGACTTAGTAGGTACATATAAATTTCTATGGGACGCCGTTCTTGGTACGTGCGTGTATAAAATAGTACCATGACACATTGACTGACAAACTGACAGCCAACGCGCTCTGAAACTACTAAAGATAGAGAAACGCGAAAGTATAATATTTTACCTTTTGGACCTTTAAGATCTCCTAAAAATATTCTCATGGGGGGGGGGGGGGGGGGGTGAATCGGGCTTCACAAGCTTGAGTATGAGATTTTTTTTACGCGAACTTAGTTGTGGGGGAAGACATTTGGTGATCCGTAGGCACTGCCATTACGTAATAATGTTCAACTAAAAAGTACTAGCTAGTGTCCTTGAAGTGTTCCTTTTGACACTTCTCGAGGGTTGCCCTTCGCCCCCTAAAATTACTATGTGAAAATCGGGTGAAAGCGTGAGAGGTATACCCTCCGTAGGGTATTTCTTGATAGTAAAGTTACGTTATAGCAGCAAATTGGAATTTTAAAACACTGGTCGAAAGTTTTTGTAGAGTTTTGTTTTTTTTTTATCACGGAAGGGAATTGAAACAATTACAAACTTTTTAAATTACTCCCATCGCCATATGAATTGGATTGCGTATTTATAAAAATACACTGCATTTGAGACTAAAATAATAACGTAAGTGGTGCATTAAGTTGGTTTGTCCGTTCCGTAGTTAACAATCGGCCGACGGTGCACACATGCACAGTGGTCTCTGACACTAACAAAACTAGCCTTAATCATTCTTACAGCAATCATATTAGGGTCTAAAATTCATCGTTTTCATGTTGGCTAGTGTGGCGGTCGAGTAGATGGTATCGCGCCGCGGCCACCGGTAATTAGTCGTTTCATTTAGTCGCAATGTGTTACTCGAGCATTCGTATAAGGGTTTTGTAATTAATTTCACTCTATCGATTGATTCGCACAGGTATGACGTTCGAGGCATTTTAATGACGGAACATTTCGAAGTGCAGTTCACTGTTGTTGCGCCGGCAGATGTTACGAAGATGACAATGTAAATTGCATTACATCTTCGAGAAAAACAGTTAATTGCCAATCTCACAGGAAAATATTATGTGCCATAAGCGAACAATAGCATAGTATAACGTAACGACGTATCACGGCACAATTTTATCGTTTAAAGCATTTATTACGAGGCCGGTATCGTTTCATGCGCGCACGCATGTTTTTTGACAAGCAAATTGGATAATGCGCGGGAAATGGCGTCGCGTCGCATTGTGCTGCCAGTGTCACTCGATTGTCAGCGTGCTTTTCGGATTTTAATCTGCCATTTTGTGAAATTATGGAAATGAAATGGACGTTTCGCGGTTAGCTGCCCCCGCGGTTACACCGAATTGTGCCGCTGTTTTGTAATTTTATTGTTCTGACAACGAATTAGTGTTAGAGTACGATGATTGCTACCGGTAGTCTTTCGGGCGACATAAACCTACTTATTACTGCCGAATATTTCGAAACATGCCAGTCACTTGTTTTTTTCCTCTGCGGTCTCGTGCAATAACAATCACATTACATAGCTGTATCACAGTGCATTAGGTTTGAAATAGCCAACGCTGCTGCCTAATGCCCCTTAAGGGTGGACGATAGCAGCGTGGCGGGAAATTCAAAAAAATCACAGTTTTTTACATTTTGTAGCTAAACTGAGCTATTTTTGTTCAGCGATTTTTCATTCGCCGCAATAACATAGTATTCTTTTCAGTATCGTAAACAACAGAACAGCAATAATTCAGCCGATTATGGTTTCTGGTCTACGAAGCAGTGGAACTGCCCAAAAAACTTGTCGTAGACCAGAACACATAATCGGCTGAATTATTGCTGTTCTGTTGTTAACGATAATGAAAAGAATACTATTTTATTGCCGCGAACGAAAAATCGCTGAACAAAAATAGCTCACTTTAGCTACAAAATGTAAAATCTGTGAAAATTTTGAATTTCCCGCAACGCTGCTAACTTCCAGCCTTAATCCGCGCTCCCCGAAGGCCTTGGTAATGAGCGCGCGCTATCGGTCGTTTTGTACCGAGTAATCGCGATGTTATCTTTTATCACCCTACACCCCCTCCCGGGCTCCCCCCTCGCACCCCGGATGCACCCGACCGCAACGCCCTGTGCTCTCTCACGTCACTGCTCTGGGGTTCCGTGCCAAATAAAACTGAACCCTCGTCTGACCATTCGCTGTTTATTTAGGTGCATGGAGCTGCTGAGGTGACAAATTGCGAAAATAAAGAGATTTAGATTGGCTAGGGAATTTGCAACGTGCACGTTGGTGTAAGAATACAATTGAAGATGTTGTTGCATGCTGTCGGTAGGTAATAGAGTCGTTTTGTCATTACGAGCGGCAAATTGCGTTGTTTATGCATTTAGCAGTCTATTTCATGTTTTGTTTTTATCTCCATCTGTGGCACACAATGTTACCTACTAGGTACTTACTTGAATCATTGAAATAGCAACAGCTATTAGGTATACATGCATCCTTATTGATAAAAAACTTGAGCACGGCACGACACAGGTAGGTACAGTGGGCCCACAGTCTCAGATACCCCTTTTTGTTCGATTGGCGCCCTTATGCCGCGCGCGATAAGAGCTGCCATGGGGTATCTGAGATTGTGGCCGACCGTACTCCCAACAGCCAAATAAACCCGAAGTCGAAAAGAGCTCCAGTTGAAAAAAGCTCCAATTGACGTGATAATTTCGAAATAACGCGATAGATAGTAGGTATTCATTCACGACATAAGACATAATTAAAGACCCTCCTACCAATTTGATGAACTAATTACCACAAAGCCCATGTTTTTCAAAGCCACGTCTTCAAAAATTATGAATGCATAATTAATCAGATCATTATTTAACTTCGTCGGAGCGTAATGCTAGAGATATTAGTGGATAAACTAATAATAACTTGATTTAAAACAATTATGTTTTCCACTTTTTTACTTTTTATGTGTCCATAGAAAATAATTTTCGAACCACAGTGCGTAGGAAAGTTATTTTCCAAATTCAAACGTGAAACAAAATTGTATTGTGTTTATTGTGGCTGTGGTTGTGTGTTGCGTGTGTGTGCATCACTAATTGTCGCGTCCGGCGGAAGTGGCCGGTGTCAGGTGGCGCTCGGTCCACCTGTGTGGGTGACACCACCACGTTAACGTATAACACAGACACAGTATAAGTTTAACATTCATGTTCATGATATGATAATGGCGAAGTTATATCCCACTTGCTGTGTTTTGGTTTCAATCACCGTGCAGCTGTTTATCTCACACCTACGGGAAATCAGATTAAAGTTCACAGCTCCTTGACAGAAAAACCTTGTATTTGACAGTCATTGCATGTCGAACTGTTTTATCATAAGGAGTTAAGTAATGAAAATTTTAATACAAATCGACCAACGTGATATTTTAAAAACCCCTGACTTTCAATTTACCGCAAAAAAAACGAAAGCATTCGAGCGAAATGTCGTGAGTTAATGTGTCGACCGGCAATAAGAATGCGCGCCATTTTGTTTTTTTTTCCTCTCCCCCATAATTACGTAATTAGTGCGAATGAATTGGAAGTGTGGAGGCATCGGGGGCCTTTGTGCTCGATCGCCCTTGTCGGCTTTTGTGCGCAACAGCTGTTCTCTGCTATCATAGTGAGGTTGACCACTTTACAAATGTTAGCCACGTGAATAAATGGGTTGCTAACGTTGTTAATAGTATCAACGAGATGTTTGGCTAGTTGCTACGACATAAACATAATTGAAAAAAATTTAGAAGAAAACGGAGGCATGGGTAAGCAAATTTGAGCAAATTACGTAGAGAGAAGGTGGATTTCGTGACGAACCTGTGAAAAAGCTGAAATGTGACCCGAGTACGTGGAAAATGCTGCACCAAAAAGAGTCTAACTCTTAAATATTTAAATCTGGTGCCTTCCTTTATTAGATTGCTAATTAGTTGCACATGCAAGTGTCAGATTCTGAATGGTTTGGCGTTAGCTATCCTCTCAGCAACGAGATCATCGACACCAAATTACCACGCATCGTCATCGTTCCAGTAGCTAGGTATGTTGTCGTCACAATGTTTTATCGGTGGCAACGGACTTACCATGAATAGCCCGATTGGTTCTGCTTTTTGTGGTCGCACAATAACATCGAAAAGGGTAGGTTAGTAAGTGCTATTAACGAGTATAACATATGGAACTATGATAGTGCATTATGAATGGTAGTTTGCCATGTGATCTTGTAATTTTGACCGAGCCCTCTTTTTTTCTCGAATTTAGTGACTTTTGTGGTGGGTGGGTGGTGGTCTAGTGGGTAGAACAGTGGACTCTGAAGTGAAAGGTCCTAGGTTCGATTCCCGGGGCGGGCATGTATCTATAACTTTGTTAAATTTCAAAGTTACGTACATTTGTGAATTTGTAGGAGCAATACCACTCGCTGAGGGTGAAGGAAAACATCGTGAGGAAACCTAGGCGTATGAGGCATTATACCCTCAACGCAAAAAAATCGCCAACCCGCAATGAGCACGCGTTGTGATTAAGCTCGAACTCTCTCTCTGAGAGGAGGCCTTTGCCCAGCTAGTGGGACATGTACAATTGTACAGGCTACATATTACTTTTTTTTTGTGACTTTTAGTAAATGCGACGATATAAAATACTAAACGATCGATGCAAGTATCTAAGAAATGGAGCGCTAAAAATCGCATGCCTTGGCTTGACTCTACATACTCAACACTATCGTCGGTCAAATAGAAAAGCGTTGGGTTAACTGCCTTGAAGAAGACCTCATAAAGATGAAAATTAAAAAGTAAACCAGTTAAACAACATTATGTACGAAAAACAAACAGGTGGCAAATTTTTTCATGAAACTCTTTTATCTATTGTTAGGGGTCAGCTAGCTTTTATTATTTGTCATCGAAGGGATATAAGTACTCTGGAATGAGAAAAGTTAAAGGGCTGATGATGTCAGGCTTTATTTCAAGACTATTTCTCAAGGCGAGAGAGAAGAGCAGACTGTAACAATAAATTATCAGTTAAGTACATAATAATAAATTATCAGGTGTCACAAAGATTTTATTAACTTCAACAAACAATATGAAAAATGACAATTTAAGTAAGCCTGAAAAAGAAATAGCACTAAAAGAAACGGAAGTATTACCCCATTCCGACCTCTAAGCATGGTAATATATCTGTCGGCGCCGCGTGAATTACGAAAGGAGCCGCAAGCACGCCCCGGTTGCCGCTAGATTTATCGCCGGCAGGATCGATGACGGCAATAATTTCTTTTCAATCAGTGTGACCGTTTTGAAATTTAGTAACATACCAAAAAATTGTGCTGCCAGTACAAAAAAATACTAAAAGGAAAATTTAATTATACCAACATTGTTCTAAGTTTTTTATTGCATTTTTGAGGAATATTCGAGATAAAATACACATTTAATACAATTATTTATTATAAATTGATGGTGTAATCGTTAATTTACATTTAAGCAAACCTTGTTTTACGTGTAAAATGCAAGAATATGATCTTTTAAAAATCTGTTTCTGTATTTATTTTTAATCATATTTACTTGCGAAAAAATTCGTTCACATTGAGCATTAAAAATAGGCACACACATCAAACATTTGACAAAATTGACCAAATTTGCGCTTCATCTTTAAAGATAAATGCTCCGAAACTCCGAACCGAACCAGTTTTAGCAAAAGTGTCACCGGGGGAATACCCTGAAGCTATGTCAAACATTACTTCACTCACCATGAGAATGATTATTACGAAAATAAGCTTACTTTTCAGTGTTGTCAGGTGAAAATACCAAAAAACTACCAAAATAGTTATTATGATTCTACCAAAATAATACTAAAATTTGTCATTGTACTAAAATTATACTGATATCATTTTGCAGTGCCTCAAATATACCAATTTAGTACTGAAAATACCAAAAACGGTCACACTCTTTTCAATTAGCATTCGACGATGATGACACTCGATATCAATGAGTATTGCATCGCGACGCTTTCGATCGCGCGATCGATTCGACACGCGATATCGACGCGAACAACGGCCGGCCGATCCCTCCATTCATCATTATTATAAATGTGCCACAGTCACTTATTTACGGAAATCGATATTTTTTTCGGTCTCGATCCTGAATGCGCGGTGTCGAAACGTCGATAAACGTGACGGCATTGTGTGTGATGACCCCGCCATTGTTGCATGGTCGCCTGCTGCGCCCGCTGACTCCCTACCGCCACTGCATCATTAGGTTCAAACTAGAAATAGGAACCACATGATTAGTTCCGCATATGAATAATATAATTTCGTAATTATTGATTATATCGGGTCACGGCTATTGGTGGCGCGGTTAAATTAGGTCGACTTAATTAATGATCGCACTTTCTTTGTTGTAGGGTGGCACGGGTAAATTAATCCTGTAATTACTGGGTAACAAAGGCTTCAAAGGTGGCGACGTATCTAGAGATACTTTATATATAATTCAGCTATTCTTCTCTCGTGTCGAAAGCATCACACGTCGCGCTCCCAGAAACGTGCCAACTTAATCGCGCTGGGGGTCACCTCCAGGAGATCCTGCCAGCTGCACTGTGGAGCATCAGGGCAGGTATGAAGCGACGTTGTTTGTGCGGCTCCACATCGGCACGAAACATCTGCATCTTCCGGAAGTATACGCCACTTTCTCATATTATCCCTCGTGCGGGCAACACCACCACGCATGCGTTTCAGAACATATAATTCAGCCGTTCAGTAGCTGTAGCCGCCTCTCTTTGGACTGCTGGTGGCGCTATCCCGGCAAGCAGATGGAGCTTGTCGATTGGAGTCGGCTTCAGGCAGCCCGTGATAAGTCGGCAGGTCTCGTTTAGGGCCACATCAACTTGGCCAGTGTGGGCAGAGTTGTTCCAGACCGGGCTAGCGTACTCCGCTGCTGAGCATATAATTCAGCTAGCAATGACATTCGAGGCTGGAATCCATGCTTTTCTATCGTGGGTACGACCCTTGTCGTTCTGCAACTTAACCTCTTTGCTTTTGCATTCAAAAAAATTGTATTTCTTAGTTTTTGATCAAAATAAATCTTTATTATGCAATGAGCATATGAGTCGCATTGTTTATGTCGTAGTTGCACACTATACGTATAAACTATATCAACATATAAACTATCTATGTCGTGGTAGGACGTACGTAAGTTGTCTTATTTTCCTCTATTTGGGTCTACCACCCAAAAGCTTTTTTATTACCCGTGGCTTATTCGTCCAAGTTCCCGTCTTATCAAACAACAATAGCCTTAGCGCCTCGATAGATTCCGAGTGTGTATAAACGTGTAAAGATAATCTTATAGATAGTTTATTAGATAAGTACATTCGCCGTCATAATTCACGCGAGAGGCTGCGCTTATCGCGCGGCCCACTCACGCTGCTGTAGAGTCCCTGTTGAGTTCGGGATGAACATGTCCAAAGGGTTTCTTGTAAGAAAATTGAAAATTTTGTCGTGTCAGAGTCTTAGTTCCTTATATCCATTATATTATTGTTTTTAATCTTAGGGGGTCTACCGGCTAAGATAAAGCCGATTACCATTGGCGAAAATCGGAGTTCGATTTTTGAAAAATATACTGCCACCCAGTTTATTTTACTACCACCTAGTTCATTTTTTATACATCGAACTTCGATTTTCGCCAATGGTAATCGGCTTCGTCTTAGCCGGTAGACCCCCTAAGATTAAAAACAATAATATATTGGATATAAGGATATAGACCTTTTACATATAATTCGATTATTTTTACAGTGTCCAGTAGCACCACCACTCACACTTTTTATTATATGCTTGGGACATGATATGATTTAGATGTAGTAGTTAAGAGGGCGTTAGAGCACCATTTTCCCATACAAACGTAGTTACGGTTTAATTTCTAAACTACAGGCTAGATTTTGCTGAAACCTGGTTTATATCAGTAGATGACCAGTATGGAGGTTTGCAAATAGTTTTTATAATAAAAAAAAATAGCCTGAAAGAAATTAGAACGATGCGTTTTTCGCGCCGAAAAAGGGGTTACTTTCAACTGTTATTTACTTACATTATTACACTGTCTATTGGAGTCTAACTACCTTGGGAACATCAATAATGTGTTGTACTTGTCAGAACAACTTTTTTTTAAATACCTAATAAAATGTAGAAATGGCAGCTGTACTACGAATTTTTTTGGGAAAATAGATCTATTACATTACAACTACAACTAGATACTCGCGAAAGGACACTAACACACGTAGACTCATACAGCCCCATTGCCTCTCACTTTTCCCGCGCCCCGTCTCGCTCTGGGTGAAACAGCTATAGAAAACAATGTTTCACGCGCTTGGCCGTCACTGAGTTTCCACGGTCCTGAAGGGGCCTCTTAAGCTACAAGCGTGTTTTTAATATCTTTGTTTTTAATAGCTGATAGCTTTCACCCACTATGGTAATCTATTGCCATAGTGGGTGAAAGCTATCACTCCTACAATTAGTATAATTTAATTCAGATTTAAAATCTGCACTTTTAATAATTGTAATCAGTTGCTTCAGTGAGCGATGGCTACTTCAGCAAACCTTTCTGGCTTCGACATTACCCGTGAGCTGAACATCGGTAAGTGCAGATTGTGTTCTGCGGTAAAGCGATAACTCAGCCCAATCTATGTCGTGAGCGCAGGCGCTTTGTTTTATCCGCTGGCTCCTGTGTGCCTTTATTTAGAAAATTGATGAGAAATGGAAACCATTACGAACCACCGCCTTATGTTATAAGAGATCGTTACTTCGGATTCGGTTGTATTGTGCTGGAGCGAAAGGAAATGAACGCAAATTTGTTTTTGTGATTGCTTGCTTTGGAATTGATATCGGATTGATATTGGTTTGAATGTTGCTCAATCATATTTCTAATAAGTGATTTTCTTATGTGACCCCGTGGGAAAAGGTTTTGTATGTTATCCGTTGATTTATTGCCGCTTGTGTTGTGTTAGACTAGTTGGTCTGTCCTCGTGATACAATGTTTCTCGGCTGATCTACAAAAACCACTGGCTTAATTAGATCTAAGTAAATTAATGTTTCTTTGTCTCCTGTGCCCCTGAACGGTTGCTATTGATTATATTAGTCTAGCTGTAATTGTATGTATTTAGCAATAAACAGACTAGATTGGTATGACATAGTTAAAACAAAAAGTCAATGTGAACTAGACATGCGATTCACACTAATGTGCTAAATGATATTATTATGATTGTGAAATAACACTTCACGAGTAAACAACATTTCCGTCTTTCTTTTTTTCGATAAGGGCGCCTTTTGTAGTTAGAAAATTTAAGCCCCGGATTCAGCTCGCCTAGCATACGATGCGTATCCCGCCTCAATAGCTCCGATGTAAGAATTCACTCGGCACCGATTTATTCTTTCCACAAAAACTGCAAATATTTGCTGATAAATATATCCAGGGGCCTTAGCCTGTAACGCAATGGCGTGTCGATGGCGTCCCAGCAGAAGGACAAAACCGGGGTTTTCTCGTTTTTCTCTTACAATCAGAGAACTAATCGTCTAGAATTACAATCAGAATATTCTTTGCTGTACTACTAAAGCGTTAACAGGACCGACAGTATTAATTTCAACTGGGAGCCCATTTTTCCACCACAGGCTAAGGCCCCAGGTCAATAGGAATCTTATCCCAAGAGAGTAGCAGGGCTAGCACGATTAGCCATATCGAGCTTTGCAAGGCAACACCATATCGTACAGTATCGAGCTCGATATCGTCCTTCATGCTAGAACTGCTGGAGAATGTAACCGCGGGCGAACTCTATAGGGCTCTATTTATAGGTAGAGCATGTAAACTAGCCCTAAGCGTCCGTTTTGCGCGCGCACGGCTAGCGGCTCCAATTTAGCGGGTTGGTCTCATCACGGACAATCACGCGCAAATTGCCCGCCGCTGATTGCTCCCGGTTATTGTTCGCCGACGTTTATCAATATTCCGGAGCGCATAGGCCCGTCTTATCTACTGATTGCGGAAAAAACTAAGGCCTTTGCATCTACGTAATGAGATGATTTATACAGCGCCCAGTGGCACCTTCACTCACACTAGATGGGTGAAGAGACCACTCGGCGCTGCAGTGCCTGGTACATTGTTTTAGATGGATGATTGCGGATCTGCCCCTGTATTCTCTAAATCATCCACCGTAAAAATAAACGTTTTTAAATGTCAAAAAAAAAGATTGTTTACTTAAATAATATTTTTGAGTGTTTTGACGCTCCACGGTTGAGTGGATTTCTTAGATAAATTAGAGGCTGTTATCCTGTGAACTTGTTGTGCACGCCGAAGAGTGGAGACGAGGAGGCACATATTAAAAGCTTAAGATCTCTTAGTTTTATACTTCGTATGGACTATAACTGCGTAATATCGAAAAATATGTTATCATTTTGTCGAGATTTTGTTGTTGATCATATAGCAAAAGTTGCTTGTATTGATGAGTTTAACGACCTTTAAGACGCTACCAAAATACATTGAGAGTTTTCTCAAATCCATTTATTTCGCTATTACGTCTGAAAGATTTTTGTTTTGGATTTTGGTTTCTTGACGATACGACTTAGACGTTGACTGAAGGTAAATGCAATTGAATTGAATTTCATCGATAGCTTTTAATTCCGAAATGACCTCTACAGTTTCTTTTTTTTTCTGTTATTATAATATCCTCAATCTTTGCATTGCATTCAAAATATGGGTATTAGGTAGGTAATTGAAAACGCTGGCTGAAAATATTTTTGATAGTTAGCATAGTAAATAAAAAAAAGGTATTTGCCACTTTTTCTTTTTTCTAAAGCACTAACCCGTGCTAGGGAATATTTTAAACATTTATACCTAACTAGCTGTGCCCGCGACTTCGTATGCGTTTTTACACATGTGACATTTAATTTAAATTCGACTGTGGAGGAAAACTCAAAAGGAAGGTTTTTTTTAACCCCCTGACCAACAAAGAGGGGTGTCATAAGTTTGATAGCTTTGTGTGTGTGTCTGTTTATGTGTTTATGAGGGTGTGCCTGCCTGTGTGTCTGTCTGTGTGTGTGTGTGCCCTAATCTAAACAATAAATTTATGATAAAATATGTTTTGTTTCGCCCGTGTAAGATACCAGGAAGCTTAGCATAAGAATTGCCTGGGAAGTATGGGGGTTTATTATGTATCTCCCTCGACGTAGAGTGGGATAGATAAAGTTATAAGCCCATAGATAAGGTCTTACCCATTCTCATGCTAAGCCAGCAAGCAAAGTATAAGGTTGGGTTAGAGCGTATCTACCGCAAATAACTCTGTCTATCCCGCTCTACGGCAAACAAAATATATTTTTTTAATATGAAGTTGGGCTCAGTAGAGTAAATATTTAAAAAAAGGCACAAAAAAAAATTCAACCTGGCGTGGGTTCAAATCCAGAACATTTCGACCGCGACGCAACAGTACTACTGTACATTTCTAACATCGATAAACTTTGTCCGACCTCCACCGAAAACCACTCACAATTCCCTCCAGCAAGCATCATAAGGCTGGGTTAGAGCGTATCTATGGCTCTGTCCATCCCGCTCTACGTCAAACAAAAGAGTGAGATACCTATTATTTTAAACCCATAGATACGCTCTAACTCGGCCTTATGCTACGCTTGTAGAACTAACAGTTTCCGCCAAAATAAAACAAAAACGAATGCCGATTTTTCATTTACAATACAGGGTGTTAAAAGACCGCCAACAAAGCGGGAAACCACGTATTGTCCTCATCATAAGGAACATTTTTGCCCAAGGAATGCCTGGGAAATCAACGGTTTCCGAGATAATGAGGTTCAAAGTCGGACTTTTCAAAACTTTTATTTTGCAGAAATGTATTCAGTATCTTAGGTAGTCCTTAACATACCTTCTCAAGAAGCCATATAAAAATTATGAATATTTCTTACGAAAAACGACGTTAAAATTGCAACGCGCAATGTATTCTAAACATCGGCACTTCAAGCTTAAGTAACATAATTAGATAGGTACCTACGCTTGCGCAATATGGTTTCTGTGCGTTACACGTTCATTGCGTGATAAAATATTTTTCAAAAGTATAACCTAAAAAACCAAAATAATTTCCCAGCAATAATTTATCGAAAAAGTACTTAGTTTTGGTGTTTAGTATACGTGGCTTTCGGGTCTGTTGGCGGTCTTTTAACACCCTGTATGCGCCCCAAATGCCAAAAGTCGTAGCGTGCTATTATACAGAATGTTAAAATAAATAAATAAAAGACCGCCAACAAAGCGGGAGACCACGTATACGTACGTATACGTATAGTCCTCATCATAACGAACATTTTTGCCCAAGGAACTATGCCTGGGAAATCAACGGTTTCCGAGATAATAAAGTCGAACTTAAATTTTTTTTTTTTTTTTTTCAGAAATATGTTCAATATCACGTTCTTAACATACCTTCTCAAGAAGCCATATCAAAATTATGGATATTTCTTACAAAAAATCAAGTTAAAATTGCAACCCGCAATGTAGGTTTTCGAGAGAATGTGGTTCAAAGTCGGTTTTTTTTTTTTTTTTGCAGAAATATGTTTAGTATCACGTTCTTAACATACCTTCTCAAGAAGCCATATCCAAATTATGAATATTTCTTACAAAAAACGAAGTTAAAATTGCAACCCGCAATGTATTCTAAACATCGGATAGCCTAAGTTACTCCCAGAAACGTGAGTTACGACCATGTTAAGTTTGGTTGAAAACTATTCAGCGGTGTTCGCGTTTATCGTGTTCATACAGACAGACAGACAGACAGACAGACAGACAGACAGACAGACATAAACCGTTTTTTTTGCATTTTTGGATTCAGTATAGTTTACTTAGTAACCCCTGCTAGTTTTTTTCTAAAAATATTCAATGTACAGAATTGACTTCGCTAGAGTTTTATTATAAGTATAGATAAGTTGAAAAAATTCACTCACGGTATGCGAGAGGTTGCGGGTTCAACTCCTGTCCCGAGTGAATTTTTTCAACTTATTATAAATGTTTAAAAAGGTATTTAACTATGCACTTTTTTTTTAAAGGTTTTTATTGGTCGTATGGTTCGACCAGCACATTGTTGCGTTCTTTTTTTGCATGTGGAAGTAATTCAGTAGGTAGATAGAACCTACCTACGATAATTTCAGATCAAGGGGTAATCAAACTGTCGCGTTACAAAACCGCCGGCAAATTGGGTGAAAGTGTGACGCTAATATTCGTACGAACAAATGACAAATGGCCCATATCTTGGGCAAAATGTGACAAAATAAAAGCGGCAGAAGGGCAGCTTCAAAGCTGTAGGTGAAACCCTCGAAGCACAGAAATTGAATACATTGAGAGGAAGTTTCCTCCAAGCAGGAAATCGAGACATTCTTTTTTACAGTTATGTTATATTTTTACTCTGTGAAATCTAGTTATGAAATAGGATGTGCCATAGATAAAGAAACTCTGTCAAAATCTCTAATCCTTGCTGGGATTATACAAACAGGTCTGGTATTTGAACGAGCGAGCGAAGCGAGCGAAGTTCTCCGAGTCTACTGGAACAATCCGGCGTTTGTATGTATGTATATATATATGTATGTATGAATGTTGGTTCGACGATAACTTGAGAAAATTTAGTCGGATCGTCTTGAAATTTGGTAGGCAGGTAAATGAGGCAAAGAGAATTTTTAAGTTCGAACCAAATTTTATGATGATCCGACTAAATTTTCTCAAGTTATCGTCGAACGAACATTCATACATACATACAAACGCCGGATTGTTCAAGTGGACTCGGAGAAATTCGCTCGCTTCGCTCGCTCGTTCAATTAATCCTAAAAAGTATTCAGAAAGTATTGTATTGTAACTTTTCCTAATCATTTTTATCTCCTTAGGAAGATTTTCGGGAATACCTTTCTTAGTGTCGACACAGTACACCTCATAACGAGTGGGTACAATTTCTGTAATATTCTGTGTCTAATGTGATGTAGTGAGTAGGGTAATGAGTCCGAATCAAACAGCAAACGAACTGTAATCCGCATGGCAGTAGTTTCATTATATTTGACGTGCCCACCGCCGTATTATGCGTCCAGCTACCTATTGGTGGAAAACTGCCGCCCTCAATTTGTTACAAGTTCAATCAGAGGCAATCAGAGGCAAATGCTTGTGCCAAACAGCTCTACATAAATCATACCCATTACCCAGTTAGGTATCTGTCGAAAATGTAAAGCCCTGAGTTTTTTTCTACAGGGTGCACTCTTAGTCGATAGCGGAATTTTAAGTAGGCTGTCTACTGATCAATACAAACAACTTGTACTAGGTGGCGAAAAAAATGGAGCGAAAAAAATATCAGCTGTTCCATACAAAAAGTCGACGTAGTACTGCGCCAAATGTATGAAACAGCAGATATTTTTTTCGCTCCATTTTGTTCGCCACCTAGTATAAGTTGTTTGTATTGATCAGTAGACAGCCTACTTAAAGTTCCGCTATCGACTTAGAGTGCACCCTGTAGTGACCCATTACTGATCAAATATGTTTACACATATATGACTTGTATAAGCTCTTCTATTCACTGTTTAACTACGTGTATTACGCAGGTAATACGGATTTTTATCGGAAATAGTCTTCTGGAATGAGACTGTCTAGTAGCTATAATATATACTAGTGAACTCACAACACAGGGTTTTGACCTACAGTGAGTGCCATGTCACAACAAACGTATCTTGTGAAATTTTGGAACAAATTAATACATTCCTTTTATTTAAAAAAAATACAGGGTTTGCGTGAAAAGGAAGAGCCCCATGCCCAGCAGTGGGCTTTATTAATGGACTGGATAGATATATAGATAGATATAATTTCAATTTGGTTTATCCTTCCAAAATAGTTGTCCTCTACTCTACATTTGTAAGCGCCCGTCCTCGGAGACACTGGCAGCCTCCGTGTAACATTATCAGAGCACCGATAGTCCGGGAGCTAAATGACGCCGGGCCTACTGTCACAGTAGCGTGTCTAACGCGCAACACCTGCGCCTACGCCGCTAATGGCTCGTAATGGGGCCCGCTCCTGTACCCTCCGGCAACACTCGTAAATTCACATTCGAATCGAATGGAAAGTTATCTAGGTATCGTAGTCTTCGTCGTCGTAGTTATAGGTAGTCGTAAAATCGATGACTGAAATAACCAACAGTCGTTGGCTGACTCTACCTTATTGTGCAGTCCTGTCAAGATGTAAGTAATCACTACGATTGATTTACAATAGGTTTAATACAAGTTTTGGCGACTCTCTTGCTGAAAAAATATTATTTGCTTGGCAACACCTTAGCACAATAACTTCTGGATTTCGATTGACTCGTTCCTACATAGGTACTTACATCTACAACTAACAGTAACAAAGTAAAATACAAAATTAAATTAAAGGAAACATAGGTTTGGGTATGCATTGCATCTTTTGGGAATGCTCCTAGCCCAGTGTCTCTTCCTCGCGGCGGCGGACACCGTGGAGGATGCGCGTTACGAACGAACGCCTTTATGTGCGTTTACAGAACCACCGACAAACGTAATACAGTACACGCTACTTTACGAGACATTAGTACCCGACCGGCCGAGGGTGCTCACACGCATTAGCGAGAAAAAATAACCCTAACAAATCATCAAATGGAATGATGAATAACAATTTTGAAATCAACGGGAATCCCACAAGAAAAATCTCGTACGAGAATCTTATCAGACCCTTGGTCGAGATGCGATCACACTTTTTTGCCGCTTCGAACATTTACGATTCCGCAATCAAGGGCCGCGGCTGCGCCGGTCAAGCAATTACGTCGCAGTAACTCATCTGCTGCACCGTGAGAGGGACGAATTAAAAGGATAAGTAAGAGTGAGGAGCAGCGAGGTAGCAGGCAATTAGTCGCCGCAGATGATGGATGGCGTCGGCGCTCTTGCCGATACGCGGGTGACGGACGCAAAACGAACACGACCAACTCATTATACGCCGGTGATAACACGAAAAATATAAAGCTGCGCTTAGATAATGAAGTATTCGATCAACCGGTCAATAAATCATTGAACGAAACGCCGAGCCGGTATCCCTTTCTTGTTTAAAATATTATCGGGGACGTCAACGGTGACATCGCGCATAGAGGTCTCAATTCGGGGCTTCGAAATCAGAGAAACAAACGGACTCTATTTGTGAAAAACAATGGTTATAGAGAGCGTTTCCGTGGCACTCGATCATCTCGCCGGATAGTCACGAACACTACAAGTCCATTGGCGAATAACAAAAATAAGGCCCGGGGACAAGAGGGCGCGCCGGAGCTCGACGCTCCATCAAAAGGGGTAGCGTCGATTAAGTGCCGGTTTGGGTTTTATTTGCGGCGGGGAGGGGGGAGGTCGGAGGGACGTGTGAGGGCCCGGCGCCGCATTAATCATTAACGCAGCCTGCCTAATGACACCGCCGAAATGGGCCCCTAGAGATGTCCCTGGCTCTAAGGTGCTCGTGTCGATACGTCTGCTTCACTGAAACAGGCTGTTTGTTAGGATATTCGCTTACTTTCCTGCAACCAATGTAATCAAACGGGGTATTCGTATTTGGTCACGAGATCCTTCGCAATAGCCAATGTGGCGTGATCACGATTGGCGTGGAGTGTAGCTTGCGCTTTGTCTAGGTGCAGCAAAGGCACACTTTAACCATATTATACTAATCTTCTTCATATTGTAATGAAATCTTAACATATTATTGAGAATCTACAATTGCAATACTGTTTTATATCGATTTAACGGTTTCACTTACTTTTACGAGCCCGCAGTGAGCGGATGAACGCCGTGACGAACGCGTCGTCCGTCCCTCTTCCATGACTATGACTTCCGGACGAGGTCGAAACATGTCGGCTATTCCGACAAAATAAAAGTAAGTGAAACCGTTAAACCGATATAAAAATCTGCAGTGCTCGCGAAAGTTTAAGTTTTAAAATTGCAATACTGTTAATTTTCTTTTGTCAATCAATTTCCTCAAAGTCTCATACTTAGAATCAATGACATTCCAAAATAAGAAGAACGGTAGAGCAAATGAAACTGGAAAGGGGTGTTTATATGTTTTAGTAGGATTGGGCATTTCTTAGTTACGGCTAGTGCACCAAACTAAACAAATAATGTGGATTAATACTTAATAGACTAGTGTTTTTTACCACTACTCTGTTAATTATAGTGTAATAAATTATCCACACACAATGACTTACAAGGAAGGTCTAATTAAGTATTATGCCTAGGAGAATGTAGGTAGTGTGAGCCGGCTGGTATTCAGCGATAATTTGCACTATAATTTCTCATCGTAGAAGGTGTGAATAGAGCATACAATCTAGCACAATGAGATCGACTCAAAGAACATGCACTCAGTAAGATACACCAACATTATCTAACGAAGTTTTATTGGAACAATGAAGTAATCTGTCCCAAATACCACAAACGGGGTTTGAAATGGTGAGACATAAAAAATATCTCTTTGGTAGAATGTCGTAATGTTTCGCCGAATCGATGTCGACAAATGTGTCGCCCCATCCCTTCTTCCTATATTAGATGTCGCTATTAACTCCGCAAAACGTAATTAATCGAATAAGTTTATGATTGATATAACCAGTTTGTGGGGCGCTTAATTCACTTTCCCAATTCCTCCAAGCGGCCGGGCTTGCTTTAATAAACTTGTCCTTTAGGAAATTGATTGGCTCTATCGCGACAGATTTCGTTACGATACAATTCTATTAGGAATACACCCGTGACGCGCGCAGCTTGAGCGTAAATAACAAATTTAATTAATGCCGGAGGAAACTCTTAACCGAGTCTTCGTTATATACTGGCTGTTAAGAGGCCGCCGACCGAGCCGAACGCTTTCTCCTACGGAAGCATATTATCTGGTAAATTAATGGTACTTAGGTACATGTTTTTCCCGAAAAATAGCTAATCTCTCTTATAAATAGTAGCTACTGTACTGAATACACCGAGTTCGTTTCAGTAGCATAAGATATTTATTCATTAACCAAATATATGTTGTGGAAGAGAATGTCAACCAAAAGTCTATTAATTTGAAAACTAATCATGGCATAAAGGCAAAATAAATATTTCTTATACATAAGCCACTTAGCAACCCAAAATAACCCAATTTAATCGTATCGCATCAGAAAAATTACTAAGTTATTTCACTCCTGCGTAAACAAATATGGATCTTCATTTAACACGTTTGATGATGGGGCGCCCTCGACGGCGACATGAAAAAGCGATGAAAAACTGTGGGGTGGTGGGGGGCGAGGCGGCAGGCGCCGGCGGGGGAGCAAGGGGTCGCAGGGGGGACGCAATTTGTAATATTTCACGAGCCAGTAGAGGCTTATTAACTAGGCGTGCAAAAAAACGACGCCGCCGCCCGCCCCGCCGCGATATCGTACGGGGGATGCTAGGAGAATAATCCACAGAACTAGAAAACGAGATTATTGACTGAAGACTTATAATATTAGATTCCATGCAAGCCCAATGTGAAACTGGCGAAATTTTAGTAACAGCCATTTTTTTGTAGAGATGATCTAAAGATAGATCCCATGAGAGCAGGTAAGTTATCTACTTATGTACTTGGTTCATTAACGGATGTATGGGTAGATAGATACATAAATACTTACCTAGCTTCCTCAAAGCGCTCTGACATAATAATAAAACTGTTTTCTCCTATTTTCTCGTGCGCTCAGTTATTTAGCCCGTAAGTGCCGCCTTGTCTCCACAACTTTTACTCAGACGGAGGTTATTAATCTAATCTCATCCCGAGGGAGACGGGCGGCGAGCGGCGGTGACAAAACACTAACTTTTATGCCGCTCAAGCTATGAATAATCCACTCTGTTACCAGGAAATAAGAGCTAACCCCAGTGCATGTGGATAAAGAACCGTTTCCGAACCACTCAGCAACCGGAACAATCGAAATTAACCCCTATGAAGTCGCGATAAGAGCGGAGCCACTCTGTGTAAGCGTAGCATTTTTCCTCACTTAATAAATTGCTTTTTCAGCTGAACCGGGCGACTTTTCTGGCCAAATTGAGCTCTCACGTCTTTATGGTTGTTATTACATCGAGATGGGGAATTAATTGCGGTAAAAAGAAGAAAAACAATGTCAATAAAAATATAGCTTGTTCCAGACCAAGTTACCCACTAAGGATTTAGCTGAATATAATAAAATCAATTTAGTTAAATATAGAATTTTGAGTTCCTCATTACGGGTTTTAACGTCGTTATGGATCTGTACGTTTTGTTGATTCGTGGATGCCAAAGTTTAACCAAGGTCATTCGAATTCTACGTTGGAATTTTCATTATGAAGGACAGGTGTTACTTGGGTAAAGCTCAAAATAACGATACATACTATCTGCCGATTCGAGAAATTCGCTAAGCAAATGGGTAAGTATCGTCCTGTCTCTGCAGATTTCTCACAAAAGAGCATGACAGAACGATAGTTAAGTATTTGCTTAGCAAAATTCTCAATTCAGAAACCAGGCCTATAAGGCACAGGATTAGGCCCGGTTTCTGAGTTGAGAATTTTACTAAGCAAATACTTACGTATCGCTCTGTTGCGATCTTTTGTGAGAAATCTGCAGAGACAGGACGATACTTACACATTTGCTTAGCGAATTTCTCAACTCAGAAACCGGCAGTTATTCACGCAAAATCCATCGCCAATCCGCATTGAGCACGCGTCTTGATTAAGCTCGAACTCTCTCTCTCTCTCTGAGAGAAGGCCTTTGCCCAGCTAGTGGGACATGTACAATTGTACAGGCTACATCTTACTTACAGGCTTCCATGCTCTCTGGACGACGGCACAAGCTTCTATAATAATTTACATTCCAATATCTAGTTCAATAGGTAGTACATAAACTCGCAATGGATATGAATTGAATAAAATGGCAACATAATTGGTAAATAAATGTTTAACACGTCTATAAATAAGATTTATACCAACACATAAAACCACCAAGTATTTAACGACAGTAGGTAATCAAGCTTAGGTATACCCGTTGAGGAAAATGACGCCGCCGTACACATATGTGCCTACTGCGTAGAACAAACCGTTTAACCTATACGTAGAGACATTACCCTAGACTTTAAAGCGACAGAGTTCCATTTAACCGACGGCATTAATATAAAAATATGCTCTGATTGTATTGAAATAAAGCTGAGTTCCCCTAAAACGGCTTGCCAGGAGTGCTTTTATATGAAAGTGAAGAGCGTAGGGCGGGCCGCCCAACCGTTTAGCGAACGTTTAACGAAAGCTTGAGGTGCGCGAGACACTCCCATGAGGGTGAACTTACTGCCTATTCTTGCTCAGATGATGGAATACATAAGGGAGTTTGGGTGGGTACCTTCCTTTCATACGATAAAAATATGTCCCTAACTTTTCTTCTTCTGAATTTTAGATTAGAAGGTTCTACTTATACTTAAAACGAGGCATACATTATGTGGTGACTGGTGTTCTGGCGTCGATTTGTATCGAATGCATCGCTTCAGTTATTATCATGGCTGGAACATTTTATTTTATTTTGTATGAAAAAAAAATACAACCTACTTTAACCGACTAATAAAGTCCCCAAGATACAGGCCTCGCGTAGTTTGGGGACTGCCATAGAACTTTTTATTTTAATTCTACCTTCTTTTATAGTGTAGGTATATCTTTTAAGCATGTATAACTTGTAAACTGTGTCCTTTTTTAAATAAATGTTTTTTACTTTACTTTACTTTCAACTTTGTTTCGACAAATCCAAATTCGAGGACTAAATAGTCCTCGAAAACATAGCAGCCATTTTACTTTGTCCAAGATCCTTAAGGAAGTTCCATCTATTACTAACTAGTTACTAACGGTTGCACTATTTAATGGTAGAGTTGTAAAGTTGCGCACCGCGAGTCACCGCTGCTGCACCGAGACACAGGCAGCCAATTTAAAATGTCATTTATTTGTACGAATGCCGAGCAGAGTGCTCGCGATTCCAATTTTACCGCGTACGCAGGGTCGTGATAGTTTTGTCTAGTTTACTTTCAAGTTACGCCTAAGATATAACCTACGTACAAATACAAATGCAACTTATTGCACCTCTACCATAAAAAAAATACATTTATATCTTTCGACACGGAATGGTGGCGTAGAATGGGTCAACGGTCGGTAGGTAGACCGAAAGCTCGATGGGTCGATGTCATTGTCAAAACAGCGGGAAGACAATGGACGAGATTGGCATTAGACCGAGGGGGTTGGCGTGAAAAGGAAGAGGCCTATGCCCAGCAGTGGGCTTTATTTATGGGCTGGATAGATAGATGGATCTTTCGATTATATGCGTTGTCTAGCAGTCAGTGTAACATGGGCTGTTTTATACACCTTTAAGGGAGAGTAAAACGTTTCATTCAATGAGTTATTAATTATCTCTGTTAACCACTTCGAGGCCATGGGCTTGGGGTAGGTACAGCTATGTAAATCAAGTTGGGGTCCCAACATTATGTCTGTTTTTCCGACTGGCTCATGAGTATATTTCTTTCATAACAAAGTACTGACTGCTCAAGACAGTGTATAAACAAGACACCACTTCAAAGTACGACTTCAGCATTCCCGGAAGTACTTTCGCGAAAGTATCAGGTTACCTCGAGCGCGGTGCGGAAAGCGGGGTGGTGTAGCGCGTAACGAACCCGCGTTTGATATGTTAATTTCAGTAATTCGTACCTTTTCACTGCTTTTACAAGTCGCCCAGTGTAAGAGAACCTATAGGTGCTTACAGGTCGACCAGGAATAGCGAGTTCTGTCGTAGCTTCGAGGAGGATCGCTGAGTTTTACCCCAAATACCTATTCGTTACGTAATAGATTAGTTGAAATGCTAGAGGATGCGGCGCGCGCACCAGTTGTAAAAGTATGGCAATTTCGAATTTCATGAAAATGGGTAAGCTTAATAATGTGAAAATGTTTAATAAATATCTATCAAATTCGTAGAACAAAAGTTGTTTTATATTTAAAATACCAATAAACGTGCTTGAGCTTACTAATAAATTTAAAATTGCCCTTCATAGTCCTCGCCTACAGGATCACTCTTTGAACTTCGACAGAGCCTTCAACTGCGGTCGTCCTTGTAACAGGCAGCCTCGTCTCGGTCCTATATGAGACAAACACTCGCTGAGCTTAATGAGCATAAGTACGATTCGACCTGGGAATATAAACGACGCAACTTCGAACGAATTAACTTGATACTCGCATGGAAAGGGATGCCTAAACACAGCAGCGTAGGAAGAAGATTAATTTACTTAGTCCGCGTCTGTCCCAAAGGTTTGCATAATCCCTTCGTAGGTAAAGTAGGTTACGTTTATTTTTCCTGTTCTATTCTGTACATAAATCCATCTATCTATGTGGTACCGAAAAGTGCCTATAAACTATTTTGTAAGCTGTTGTGTTAGCATTTACGTTATCTTGCGTGTTCCAGTTGGACACCATTTCAGTGCTAACTGAGGTTTTCGGGTCTTCGCATAGTATGACCTATCCAACGTTAATTTCGCAACTTTATTTCTTAGTCCATTCGTTTTTGGCTAGACTTTCTCCACAGTTCTTTGGCAAGAATATCCTTAGAATTTGCTTAAAGCACTGATTGACAAATACTTGATGTTGGCGATCAATCGAAGCATTGTCATTAAAATCTCGGCTCTACATAACCACAACGATCAAAACTTAAATCCCAACTCTTATTCCGGACGTGTAAAGTAGGTAGTTATAATCAATTTGCGACACTTCTTTTGCGTCGGTGATGCAATTTTAATATTTAAAAACGGCGACATTAGCGCGCGTCGCTCTTCTTCAGCCGAGGAGAGTGGAATACCAAATAGCGGACGCCATGTTGTCGGCGACACCCTTTAGCTGAGATACCGAGTTGAGTTTACAGTCATACCTACCCCTGGACGGAAAAATTGAGGCCACTCACGACCTAGACGTTTTTAGATCTAGGTCTGTGTACGAAGGTTTCATGAAAGTTCTTGATGATAGCGAGGCAGTCAGTTTTGTGGTTGCGTTATGCGGATTATAAGTGACTCTTATCGATTCTCTATCTAAAGATAGTACACCAGTACTTTTTTTAAAGTAGTCTGACATGCGACTGTACAGTTTTGTTGTTAAGTCAGCCATAACGTACCTAAACTGAGTACACACCATGCTGTCGAATGCCTTGTAAATAAGGCCTTGTAAATAAGGATTTTAAATAAGGATAGTACCTACCTAGAAACGGTGACCGTGTTGTTCTATGGGATCTATTATCAACTCGTATGCCCTGGAGGCAAATTCTCGGCAATCTCGAATGTGACTTGTTACTAAGGTTTTCTTCGTAGAATCTCGAATTCGACATACCCGAGACCCCCTGCTATAAACAAACGTTCAGAGTTATAACGACTAACGCGTATCTCATTCGCTACGAGTAAAACTCTTAAACAGACAAATTTCCATACGCTTTGAGTAATAAACGGCACTTTCTGTCGAGCACGGGAGCCGAAGGGGAGGCTAAAGGGGGGGGTGCGCTGTAATCAGCGTAATGACAATCATGCAAATGCCGAGATCCGACTGAAAGCCTCAACCGGCTCGTTTCAGGAGTTAAAATGGAGATCCACTTAGAGAGCGCGTGGCACACATACGCAAGTGGCTGGGTGGGATATGGGTAACACAAGGGGCGAGGCGTTTACCTTGTGAAAGAAACGTGTTTTTGGCGCTGTTCAGATTTATATCGGAGAGGAAATTGGGTGAGTATGTAAGTACGTTTACGTCTTATCGTTCAATTTTCATACTACAACTAAAATGATCTACCTACCGGTTAGCAAAATTTAGTAATTGATATGGGGGAACGTAAAATAAACATTCGTCAGGATAAAACAGGCGGGTCTTTGTGACCTATCTCTACAGAAATGTAACTAAAGTGTGTCTATGCAGTATTACAAGATCAAGAGCGAAGTTCTTTAACTCCTATCTACTGAAAACGTACTTCACCAGCAACTTGAGTAAAGCCACAAACAGTCAGTAGTATCTACGCGCCTAATAAATAATGTTAACGACATACACTGTTATAAACACCCAGATCCTTTGGCGCTACTTCAGCTACCAACAGAAAGTGCTCCGAAAGTGTCGTTTAAGTAACTAAAAGCATATGCAAATAGCTGTTTTAAAATTTTAGGGAGCGAACGAGGCTTTACTCCCTAAAGCATTTGCGAATATCAAAATGTAAATTTACCCTTTTATGTTTACAAATCTTGTAAATGAATGCTCCCGTTTTATTGGCTTTCATCGCGACGACATAGCTACGCAAATTATATCTCTACCATTATTTAAAACTGAAAGGTTGCCTTGTTTATTTGTAATGTTTCCGGGTGTAAAGTCGCTTAAAATGCTTAATATATCGACGGCTAGAAAAATACGTATAGTGTGCGACGCAAAAACGAGTGTTTATGCACGGATATTGATATACAATATCATTAATTACATTGATTATTTTACGTGAAGGTAAATCGAGAAGGAGGAAGGCGTCGCTCAGTTGGCTGCGCCCGCGCCGGCCACCGCTCTCAGCGTGTCGCGTTACCGCTTGCGCAGAGATATGCCGGCTAACGATACGATTAACGATATTACCTACACTGTGAGAAAGCGCCCTTTACTCATTTCTTGAATGCGGAAACTGCTCTCTTTGAGGATATTTATTTTCATAATATCTTCTCTGGGAACTTCTCCTGCGTGATGAGTTGAAAGCTCTACATAATCTAAACTTGATGAAATGCGTGGGTTACAGTAAAGTCGGTCTGTGTACTCTGCAGCTATGAAAGATTTTTTATCGCTTTAGAAAGCGACTTTGACATCGAGTCCCATGAATGGAATGCGAATATGCATCGCTTCACTGGGCATAGGGGGGTGTACAGTTAAAAAAGTGTTAACTTGTGCACGCTTTATAATTCAATCATTCGTTAGGAATCTGTCTCCACTACTATTTACACATCCCAATAGCCCTCAAAAATACAACAAACATATTGCGGTCGACTCTATATTTTTTCTCACCAACATTTCGAGTCCGATTTACTCGTATTACCACCAACGGTTAGTTACACAAATGCCTTGACCGAATCGCTTCATTCTAAGGCGGCAGCCACATAATCAATCTATCTATATCTATACTTATAATAAAACTCTAGCGAAGTCAATTCTGTACATTGAATATTTTTAGAAAAAAACTAGCAGGGGTTACTAAGTAAACTATACTGAATACAAAAATGCAAAAAAATCGGTCTATGTCTGTCTGTCTGTCTGTCTGTCTGTCTGTCTGTCTGTCTGTCTGTCTGTCTGTGTGTTACCTCATCACGCGAATACCGCTGAATAGTTTTCAGTCAAATTTAGGACCGTGATAAGTCCTGGTTCTGGGAACAATCTAGGCTATCCGATGTTCAGAATACATTGCGGGTTGCAATTTTAACTTCGTTTTTTGTAAGAAATATTCATAATTTTGATATAGCTTCTTGAGAAGATATGTTAATAACGTGATACTAAACACATTTCCGAAAAAAAAATTGAATTTCCGGAAAAAAAATTTGACTTGGAACCTCATTATCTCGGAAACCGTTGATTTCCTAGGCATAGTTTCTTGGGCAAAAATGTTTGTTATGATGAGGACTATACAGGGTGTTAAAAGACCGCCAACACCCGAAAACCACTAGACACCAAAACAAAGTACTTTTTCGATAAATTATTGTTGGGAAATGATTTTGGTTTTTTAGGTTATAATTTTGAAAAATATTTTTTCACGCAATGGACGTGCCTAACGATAATAGATAACCTAACGCACAGAAGTCATATTGCGCAAGCGTAGGTATCAGATTATGTTACTTAAGCTTGAAGTGCCGATGTTAAGAATACATTGCGGGTTGCAACTTTAACGTCGTTTTTTGTAAGAAATATTCATAATTTTGATATGGCTTCTTGAAAATGTATGTTAATAATCCCCTGAAGCCCTGCAGCCCTCTCGCTCGCACTTTTTAACATTTTAATTTATTGTAAGAGAATGATTCAACTTTGGACGATAAAATATAGTTGCGGACATAGATAATAAAGCTATCGACATGTAGACACACTTTAAATTTCACATTCATAGTTTAAAAAATAAATATTACTGAACTACTACTTTTAACCGAAGTTCTGTGATATTTCTTTTATTAGTAGGAATATGAAATCAAAAGTGTGTCCACATGTCGATAGCTTTATTATCTATGTCTGCAACTATATTTTATCGACCAAAGTTTTAATCATTCTCTTACAATCAATTAAAATGTTGAAAAGTGCGAGCGAGAGGGCTGCAGAGCTTCAGGGGATTCTTAAGAACTAGATACTGAATAAAATCTGCAAAAGAAAAGTTTTGAAAATTCCGACTTTGAACCTCATTATCTCGGAAACCGTTGATTTCCCAGGCATAGTTCCTTGGGCAAAAATGTTCCTTATGATGAGGACAATATGTGGTTTCCCGCTTTGTTGGCGGTCTTTTAACACCCTGTATGTGGTCTCCCACTTTGTTGGCGGTCTTTTAACACCGCTCGGTATTCAATACAAGCACTCGCCGCAAACAATAACTTTGCATTCTTGCATAACAAATAACTATTGTTTACCGTTGAGCTGGATAGACAGAGTTATTAGCCGTATGCTTTGCTTGCTGGCTTAACATGCGAATGAGTAAAACCTTATCTATGGGCTTATAACTTTATCTATCCCACTCTACGTCGAGGGAGATACATATAAACCCTTTTACTTCCTAAGCAATTCTTATGCTAAGTTTCCTGGTATCTTATCACGGGCGATACCTTAATGTAAACAATACATATTTATTATTAAATTTATAAATGTATTGTTTAGATTAGGGTTTTTATTCAATTTTATTCTATTGCTTTCTTTTGAGACCTGCTACCGCAAGTTAAGAAATAATAACTATTAAAATACCCCCGACATTTTAGCTTCGAATAAGCATATTTTATAAATAGCTGAACCAATTTTGCCAAAACATAACTAAGAACATTCGCTAGAAAACCTGCTTTCAAAAAAAAAAACCTAAAGCTTCCAAATAGTTCACCCATTTAAGAGCTACGGTGCCACAGACAGACACATCCTCATAAACACTTATACAGACACACTCACAAAGCTGTCAAACTTATAACACCCCTCTTTTTTGGTCGGGGGTTAAAAAAAAACCTTCCTTTTGAGTTTTCCTCCACAGTCGAATTAAAATTAAATTTCAAATGTGTAAAAACGCATACGAAGTCGCGGGCACAACTAGTAGCGAATAAAAGTAGTCAAATGATGGACACGCAAATTCCACGCGTGTGTTTCAAGGTTCGCAGAACCTTTTGCAGCAACTTAATCATCATATAGCTGGACATAATACTCATCATACAGGTAGCATTTTAAGATAAGTAAGGCTTTTTCAATACACGGCCACTTTCCTGCGCAGCGCTAGCTAATAGAGAGGGAACTTTTACTGTAACTTGAGAGATTCGTGAAATCTACATCACATAAATTTAGGCCTAGTTCGGATTCCTTAGTCAGTGTATCCAAAGCCTATGGTATCGCATGTCTCGAAGACGAGGTGTTGGTTACCGACTGTCAAATATTCGGTTCGTTTAAGCCTGTCTGGGGGGCAGCGGGCCGAAAGAACGCGCGTTACGCCGTCGTCTTTTCTATATGTTAGGCAGACTAAGCCGATAGATATAGGTGCTGGGCAAGCTCACTCCATCTTACTAAAACAATGTCCCAGAGTCCCAGTCACTGCAGCGTCCAAGTGGTCGCTTCACCCATCTAAGAATGGGGATGCTACTGGACGCCTGTATAAATCATCTTTCCTAGATACAATGGCCTAATAATAAAGTTACATGAGCGCTTATCCTTTATCGACTACTACTAAGGCCTTAACATCTAACGTAATGAGATGATTTATATAGCGTCCAGCGGCACCTTCACACACACTAGATTGGCGAAGAGACCACTCAGCGCTGCAGTTCCTGGGACATTGCAGCGTCCAAGTGGTCGCTTCACCCATCTAAGAGTGGGGATGCTACTGGACGCCGGTATAAATCATCTTTCCTAGATACAATGGCCTAATAATAAAGTTACATGAGCGCTTATCCTTTATCGACTACTACTAAGGCCTTAACATCTAACGTAATGAGATGATTTATATAGCGTCCAGTGGCACCTTCACACACACTACAGGGTGCACTCTAAGTCGATAGCGGAACTTTAAGTAGGCTGTCTACTGATAACTACAAACAACTTTTACCAGGTGGCGAAAAAAAATGAGCGAAAAAAATAATCAGCTGTTTCATACATTAGGCGCAGTACTAAGTCGATCTTTTGTATGGAACAGCAGATATTTTTTTCGCTCCATTTTTTTTGCCACGTGGAAAAAGTTGTTTTTAGTGATCAGTAGATAGCCTTCTTAAAGTTCCGCTATCGACTTAGAGTGCACCCTGTAGATTGGCGAAGAGACCACTCAGCGCTGCAGTTCCTGGGACATTGTTTATCGACTACACTGCACAGCCAATCCCCCGACGAGCTACCAAGACAATTTGAAACTATAAACTGCGGTTAATACCCCATCGCCACGGATGGTCGTCAAGTGTTTAATAGGCTGTATGATCATAGCGCGGACAAGAGCTCCCAGAGTCTCTCGGACCAATGGTCCGGCGTGGACGCAAATGCGGATGGACAACCGGCCACTTGACAGTGCACGGAGTGCCAGGACGATAGCTTGGGCTAGGGTTCTAGGTACGATACGTGTGACACCTACGTAGCTGCTACGCTGTAGGGTTTACCTAGACAACTGCCGCACAAAGGACAGTTGGTACTTTATGGGTACTTTGTGTCATCGTCTTCTCACAAGTCTCCTCTTAACAAAAATGAAAAAAATGTGATTCATACAAAAACATGTCATAATATGCACAAAACCGGTAAGTTCCTGCACGTTGGAAAATGTACTTTTCTTAATATTTTCCTCCATAAAATTAATGGCCTCAAATCATGTTGAAACTATAACAGAAACTCCACCACCGCAGTCCTCTGCAATCAGACAAACACATTGAATTGAGATCTAGCGCAACCACAAACGGATTTCTACTTTGTGGGCTATTGAAAAGTGATCTAATGAAGTTAAACTATTGGTTAATGTATCGGTAACGCGACTAACGAGTAACCGGACACCCTGTGCGGCTCACACACACATATTCACATACTTTATGCCTTCGTAAGGCGCAACCACTGGAAACAGTCATTGACAAAACTGATAGGTCTTTACTAATTTAATCTGTGTGACAAGGTCGCACATGATAGGTGCTATGTCTGCAGAAAAATACTGTGCAGACAGCGGGAGGACAATAGACACAGCCTTCTGATAAAGAAGCCTGTGCAATAGACGAAATTGGCATTCGACCGAGGCCTATGCCCAGCACTGGGCTTTATTTATGGGCTGGATAGATAGATGGATACCTACATTCGAAAGGGTTATGACGGACAATGGAAGAAAGCAGTCACACACAGGGTATTCGACGTCCGGTGGGCAGGCCGCCGCCTATCTATAGGTCGATGGAACCAAAAAGGCGGTGAGAAAGCAGTGGACAAAACTAGCAAGAGACCAGGGACTTCTCCCAGATAGAGATCTGGGGGCACGGCAGTGCCCCCGCCAGGTCGAGCGCGAAGCAAACACTGCCGTACCATCCTTTACTGGAACCATTTCGCCGCATTTTCAGCCCCCTATTTGAGAACCTCTGGATAAGACGAGAACGCAGAAATTTTCGTCATCTAGTAAGTTATATTCACATACTCAAAATCCAAAATTTCAAGTCTGTAGGTCATTTAGTTCCGAAGTTAAGCGAAAGCAAAGTTTCGTATTTATGACACACACTCACTCATGATCATCAAAATAGAACTAGTACTTCCCATAAACACAGAGAGCTGAAATTTGGTACAGAGTTAGGGTTTAATGGCCACATAAAGGGAAAACTATACTAGTGGTTCGCCCCGAACTGTGAACTCGCGACCCCATATAAACCCCATATCTCGGTAACCCCTCGACCGATTTGGCTCATGTTCGAATTTAAAAATTCTTTTAATTTCATTTACCCGCTTGCCAAATTTCATAACGATCCAACTAAATTTACTCAAGTTATCGTCGAACGAACATTCATAATGTTCATAAAAATTTTCAGGGGCGAACCACTAGTTGAACGAGCGACCGAAGTTCTCCGAGTCTACTGGAACGATCCGGCGTTTGTATGTTTGTATGTATGTATGTATGGTTGTATGTATGAAAGTTCGACGATAACTTTAGTAAATTTGGTCGGATCGTTATGAAATTTGGTAGGCGGGTAAATAAAATTAAAAGAATTTTTAAGTTCAAACATGAGCCAAATCGGTCGAGGGGTTGCCGAGATATGGGGTTGTTAAGTTTATATGGGGTCGCGAGTTCACAGTTCGGGGCGAACCACTAGTACTTACAAGTTAACAAGAAGAAATAGTCGAATGATTAACTTTATTCTACTCGGACATTACACAAATTAAAAAACTGTCATATCAGAAAATCTAATAAAATAAATCAATATGCCCACGTTTCTACAAAAAGAAGTGAAATCCCACCAAAAACATTCTGTAAAAAACTAACCAGGTCTCGATGGAGCTACTTGCTTATCTCTAAAAAGTAATGAAATCTAGACAAAGTCGTGCCAAGTCTAAGGTTCCTTACTGCGATTTATTTATTATTATAGTTAATGTTGTGAGACTTGGCAGTTGAAGGGTACCCAAGGGTACAAAACCGCACCATGACGCAGGTGCTCCATGACACCATTGCACCAATCTGTCGCCAGAACCGCTTGTGTACCCTTCAACGGCCAAGTCTCACAACATTAACTATAATAATAAAGAAATCGCAGTAAGGAACCTTAGACTTGGCACGACTTTGTCTAGATTTCATTACTTTTTAGAGATAAACAAGTAGCTCCATCGAGACCTGGTTAGTTTTTTACAGAATGTTTTTGGTGGGATTGGACTTACACGTTGATAGATAGGTACCATTTATAGACTGATGTTACAATGTGTTATATGCACCCGCCATAGGTTGATATTGCGATAAAAGCAATGTATCAGCTTCCATTACAACTCCTTGTACTTACCTACTTAGTGGTTTCATAAAAAAGAAGTTGCCATACATGTGCTGTGCGAGTTTAACTCGCGCGCAAAGGGTTTCGCACGAATCTAAAAAGTCACAAGATTTTTTATTTATGAACACACGCCTCTCATATTTTTGGGTTGGTATTTACAGTTTGGAGAATTAGCGGAATCAAATGTTATTGATCTACGATTTAAGGAGAGAAGTCCTACTTGAAAGAAATACTAGAATAGGTCAATAGAGATGGATAATTTAACAATAATTCAGAAAACTGCCAATTTACGCTAAACCCCGAAGCGTTCTTTGAAAAAAGTACAGCGAAGTCTTACACGCCAGTCGTAGGTGGCGGTGCGTGTGCGCTCGCGGATTCAGCGCGTTGTCGACAGGCGACCGCAGGCTCTGAGAGGTCGGGTTACAGCGCTCGGTGAAATAGTACCATTAAACCCCGTTTTGCTAACAATACTTGCATACCCTACATAACCCTCACACATACTTTATACGAATCTCTGACCTATGGCTACTAAGTGTAGATCCATACTTACACTTCTTTCACAAACATGATTGTACATACAAAATATGCTCAGATAAGAGATGAAAAAAACTGAGCGACATAGCCAAGCTGATAGCCCGTAGAAAGTGGAAGATCAGCAGAGCGTAGATATGTCAAGCAACCGATGAGATGGGTTGATGACCCGGTCAAAGCGGCAGGAAAAGACTGGATGAAGAAAGCCCAAGACCAAAAAGAATGGAGTCCGTTAAATAATACCTACACTCTGCATTGGGTAACTATGGGATGAAGAAGAAGACGTAGTTAATAGGTTCTGCTTTATTAGGTACTATCAATGACTTTCTTAAATCTATTCTTTTACGCACTGCTCCACTGTTTTTAGCAAACGAAACTACTACTGACCGAGTAGAAAAGTTCGGAGAAGACTTATTTTTTACCACTGTCACTCCCTTGACACTAGCCTTTCATAATATCTAATTTTCAATATTTATCCCTTCAAATAAAGCTCTACAAAAACAGATTTCTATTAATATACAGCAGTTTTTTTTAATATTGATTGGGTGAGACAGATGCTAAGTCCTACTAGCGTTTGAACTACGAAAAATTACTACATTTTAAAAGTCTAAGTGCTAATACGGTACCTACCGTACGGTTATCGTTCCATTAAGTACTTACCTAACCTTCAAAACACAATTGGACCAATTCAACACGCTATATGCAAAACGACACAAACTCACACACACCGTCTGCTGCAATGAGCTATTATGCTCGCAAATCCTCCCCTTCCCATGTCGCCTCTATCTCTACTTAATTAATTATCGCGAACAAAATTGTATTAATAGTCGACAACGAAGGTAGTTTCTAAAAAGAACAGACACAGAAGATTACATTTGGCCGACCATGCTTTGCGTAAGGTTTTGTCACTATTCTGGAGTTACGCAAACAACGTAGCCACTAATCACTATACGCCTGCTCTGATGATCATATTATTAATATTAATAATATAAGTAGTTGGAAGTCCCGGAATCTGCAAAGCAGTTTCTGCTTAGGTACTCCTCAGGAAAACAACTAGAGATTTTGAACTTTTCTCTACAAACAGCGAATAGTTCGATGATTGCCAGCAAGATTGCGGCTGCGTTTTGACAATGGCTGTAATGAGACTTTGTGTTATTGGTTATTGGCAACGATTTGTGTTTTGTTAATGGTTATTGGTCTTTAAGGGAACAATCTAACGATTTGTTTCAAAAGCATCAATTATTACCGAGCTATCACTCGAGTTTGAGGTTTTGAGATCTGTTGCATCGGTTCTTCTGTGTTTTTATTTATGGCAATGAGCTCTCCGCTTCCTCCCACGGATAAAACACAAAGGCGCATCCACAACTGTGCCGTATTTTTTTGTTTCTTCTTATATTATGGTAATTATGCATGAATTATGAAGGTAATGCCTTTGGCTAGTGTGAAGCCGGCAGATAAGCCGTCGTAAAATAATAATAAAAACTTCTGTTTATTCATTGTATTTGTTACAACTAAGCGCTTGCCGTGACGCGATCATATTTTAATGTTAACTTTGATCATAGATAAGGCCCTAAATGTCTATATCTTAGTAGGTTTCGTCAAAATATGAACCTTCATAGAACCGGTATTAAGGGTGGACTATAGCAACGTGGCGGGAAATTCAAAATTTTCCCAATTTTTATTCCATTTTGTAGCCGATTATGTGTTCTGGTCTACGAAGCAGTGGCACTGCCCAAAAAACATGTCGTAGACCAGAACACATAATCGGCTGAATTATTGTTGTTCTGTTGTTTACAATAATGAAAAGAATACTGTTTTATTGCCGCGAACGAAAAATCGCTGAACAAAAATAGCTCAGTTTAGCTACAAAATGTAAAAAAACTGTGAACATTTTGAATTTCCCGCCACACTGCTATCTTTCAGCCTTAATTTAATACCTGTACAGCTCTTTCAAACTTGAAAGAAATGCTTTGTTAAATACCATCCTCTACATTGCATCATCTCAAGATAGTTCAAAAATACTTATCTTTATCCAAAAATCTTAGTACAAAAATAACTTTCCTCAACCTATAATTCGTTATTTTAATTTCAAAAGTCTTAGTAATAAATAATTAGAAGCAAGCAACGATTAATGTAGTTTTAATATTCACCAATAGACAGGTAGATGGAAATAATAATCGCATTCATATCGTGTATCCGTTCCGCGAGGTAATGAAGTGGAAACCGATTTAGTTGCGATTGAAAAACTAGATGAGTTAGATCGCGAAACACACTCTATAAAAGCAGAGAATAAAAAGGTGCAAAAGACTTACTCAATGTGGAAACAACATAAGGCAGCTTTTGCAGTAAATATACGGCTGAAAGTCTGGAACTTGAGGCATAATTCCCTTACACTATTCTACACTACTCTACTATACTCTATCTTAACTCTACACTATCTGACTCTATACTACCCTCCCTCTACTGTACTACCTGCATACAGAAAGAATTTAACTAAAACTGTTTCGAGTCACGGACAATTTTTATTTCTTTAACGGACCAGGTATTTTTTCTCTACATTTGACATTTTAGACTTTAGACTCAGGTACCCGAGTCTGTAACGCAATGGTGCCAAAATGGGCTCCTTGTTGACGGCTTCAATTACGATTTATTAATGCCGTCGTTCTTTTTAATGTTTTTTGTGCAGCAAATAATATTCCGATTCTAAATTCTGGAGGATTAGTTCGCTGGTTGTAGGAGAAAAACTGGGAAACACCGGCACGCCATCGACACGCCTTTGCGTTACAGACTTAAGCGGTTCACGATAACCGACCTACTGTATTTCGCTGTTAGTTAGCAAAAAATAACTGTTTTACAAGACCTAATCATAGTGTTGGTAGCAAAAACACCACATTATTGAGGAGCTGAGTACGCTTTTTAATATTCATTAGAAATTAAGCGGTGGTTGGTAGCGGCTAAACTAAAATGAATATGGAACTACTTTTTGTAAACTATGGAGACAAAGATATTAATTTTTAAAGTTTTAAGACGCATAGCAAATAGGTGACTGATTCGCAACGGAACAAAAGCAAGCAAAATTACAACTTTTGACTCGTGATAAGCACCCTGTTCTGAAATGTAGTTCAGAAACTAAAAACTTTCACGGTTTCTAGAACATCATTCTTTTATGTACCTCTTTATCCGCATTGAGTTAACACGCTAAACGGCATTATAGTAATGACGCGTCGCGTTTTAATAATGTTTTAATTGATAACCTTTCTCAGTCATTTAATTATATTAAGTGGAGTGGATGTGGGCTGGTTTCCCGGAGCGAAACAATAACGATAATCAGATGGCAACGCGCGAACAATGACATCGCGCTTCTGCCGCGGTGGTAGCCATCAGTTCTACAGAACTTACTCTACGTTTCAACACAACATCAGTAACTGTTCAATATTTTATGGATATGCAGTTTTTATTCAAAAGTTATGTGTAGAAAATTTAAATACTTCGTATAGTGTAGTGAAGGTAAAATATATTTTTGACTACGAATCTATGTATCTGAGTTTTACATAGCTGGGATATCATACGCCTTTTCAGAGCACTTTGAATTTGGATTGTCTTGCCTAAATGATAGAGTTGCTCTATCTCTTGCTACATAAGAAAACTAATTCATTAAGATGGGATGGGCTAATGGCCACGCCGCGTATATCGAAGTTCTTATGGCAAGGAACACCAGCCGGCAAACCAGGCAAGGAACCGTGTGGTCACCCCATCCACCTAAGGTACACAAGCAAACTTTTAGCCAACTTCTCACGGACGAGTAGCTATACTGTTAGCCTAACTGCCTGTAAGCGGTGCACACATAATAGTAAAAATTAAAAGTTATTGTTGAGCGGAACGTGTGAGAACGCCTAATTAAACCGGGCTAAATCGGAACTGGCTACTGCGAATGAAAGTGCTCCTGAATATCTGACTAGCAATGATACATAGCTCTTCGACAAGGTGTTAGTGTGAGTGTGAGGTGGAGGTGCAGTTTTAGTTTAGAACTTTAGATAAACTCTAGATCAAACTCGGTAGTTCAATCGGTAGAGCGTCGGCACGGTATGCCAGAGGTTTGCGAAGTCCTGCTCCTCTACCCTTGACGCATTTTTCCAATACGGCCGCAATATTTTATATTTTACAAATTAAGACGCATTTTGTGTTTTTATTGAATAAAACAGCCTTAACTTTGAATAAACATTACGAAGTATTTAAAATCAAAGCATTACTATGCGAATTCAAAGAGAAATTAATTATAAAACTTTTTCAATTTGATCTCAATAGCGTCAAGGGTAACCCCCCTGTCCCGAGCGATTTTTTAACCTTAGAGGGAACTCACCTAATTTCTTTAGCCTTTTTTCTAAATAAATTTATACCTTTACCTATTTGAATGCATTTCTATGACGATGAATAACCTATTAGAAGTGGCGTGAACCCAAATAATGATTAGTTCCGCATTATTTGACGTGTATCCTATCGATGTGAACGCAGCAAAAATTAGTTTTAGCCGAATAGCACCGAACTTGCCCTATGCTTCGAAATTAAACCTTACAGAATGTCCACTTCACTTCAATGGAGGATGGTATCAGATCAGTGAAGTTGGCTTATTTTTTTCAGGGATTACCTAGGTAGGTAACCTAACAGTCGCATGAGTGTTAATTTTTTTAATTTTTTCAGCGAATAAAAAATATATTTGGTAGACTACGCTAAATATTTGTTAGTATCTGATCTTTTTGTAGGGCTCGATATACTTAGCCTTAGATCAACAACGTTAGTAAAAACTCTGAAAAGAATTTGTCGGTGACCGATGATGTTAATAATTTTCATCCGTTATTGGATAAACTTTGAGCCGGTATCTGCATTGCAACCTCAGCGTAGATAGAAATAGATGATAGAGAAAGAAAGCTTCTTACCCACCAAAATTTTGGTTACCCTACGTTTGGACGGTCTTATCTTTGGACAGTTTAGACAGTTTTGTCTGGACAGGGCTGAACGCCGAAACGGTAGCAAATAGATGCACAGCAGTAAAGCCGAAGCTGGGCCTCTGTAAAGTCATGTTTCGTATTTTGACCGAGACAGGTCGGAGCGCCCTCTACCGCGGGCGCGAAGCGCGGTCGCGGGCACGTCATGTGGACGCTCGCAGCACTCATTAATAAGTTGAGTTACAGCAAAAAACATGCTCCTCCACACAATACGGCGCATGACTCGCCGCTCCGCGATCAATTATTAATAAAAAGCGGGCCGCTTCATTGAAAGGGCGATTAGCTCAATATTTATATGGAATATTCGGTATCAACGGCTCTTTGTGAACATAATTCGGTGGGTCGTGACGCGGCGGGTTTGGTCGCCGCCGCGTGGCAAAGAGCAGTCTAGAGGACAGCCCGGTAGATGAGCTACTAGATACAAATTGCATGCAAATCTACTCGCACGCACCATATTATGGTAACGTTTGGAAGTTGCGACGACTTTCGTCGAAATATTAACCTGCTTTACCAAGCCAGCCCTATGCTCGAAGACATGAACTCGTTGTGCCACACGTTTACTACAAAGCCCATCCTAAAGTGGCTAGTAGTGGTAACCGTTATCCAAGCACACACACATACACAATCGTAGCTTCAATTTGATTTTGTTCCACCTTTTACTAATTTATGCGTAGGAACTCAATGCCTCGACCGAAGAGGATATGGCCCGGTTTCTGAGTTGAGAATTTTGCTAAGCAAATGGGTAAGTATCGTCCTGTCTCTTCAGATTTCTCACAAAAGTGTGTAACAGAACGATACGTAAGTATGTGCTTAGTAAAATTCTCAACTCAGAAACCGGGCCTATGTCTTACATTGGTTAACTATAATTGATCTATGAGCCGCAAGGCGCAAGCCCACCAAGCGAGGTGCACACTCATCGTATTGTACCCACTACCGAATTGAATTGACTGCCGACCACTGCTTCAAAAGAAAGAATTCTCCGCTACAAAAGCCACCAATATGCCGACATGAATCTATTTAATCTGATACACTTCCTACCCGTAGGTAATAACATCAATCAAACCGCTCACGTACTCGCGAATATTAATCTAATCTTTCATTGTAGCGCTACTGGCTTAAGGTGGGATGATAGCAGCGTGGCGGGAAATTCAAAATTTTCACAGTTTTTTACATTTTGTAGCTAAACTGAGCTATTTTTCGTTCGCGGAATTAGCAAAGTATTCTTTTCATTATTGTAAACAACAGAAAAACAATAATTCAGCCGATTATGTGTTCTGGTCTACGAAGCAGTGGCACTGCCTAAAAAACTTGTCGTAGACCAGAACACATAATCGGCTGAATTATTGTTGTTCTGTTGTTTACAATAATGAAAAGAATACTTTGTTATTTCCGCGAACGAAAAATCGCAGAACAAAAATAGCTCAGTTTAGCTACAAAATGTAAAAAAATGTAAAAAAAATGTATTTCCCGCCACGTTGCTATCATTCCACCTTAACTGGAACATAATTACATATTTATTGCGTACTGATGTGCCAAAAAGCATTTACATAAAAAGTAATTTAAATTCCCAATCAACCCTGACAAAAGATAACGGCGCAGCTAGATATTTTTTTGTAGAGATACACACTGCGTCCGAGCGACTCACGCCGGCTCGACGGTTGCCAAAAAACAATTTTTCAGTAGAACTGATGCTAATGAAAAGGCTTTTTCACGAGCTTTGACGCCGGCTGATGCAAATGTGGAGCGTAATGACGCGCGAAGCCTCTCGCGCCGCGCTACTCGCCGATTACACAACAAATGTTCCACATTATTGATAGTTCATTGTCCAAACTGTAGTCTGCAATGACCTCGCATGGTCTATCGAATTTCAGCGCTAAATCCGTCGGGGTAGAGCTGGAAATGTTTTCCTTGTTCCAATAAGAATAAATAATATCCATACCTGAATAAAATCCGACGAATGCACCACACAGTTATCCTGCCCGGAGTTCGAGAGGATTCAAAAACAATTAATTGTCGATAAGCTGTCATCATGATCAGCTCATCTCGCTCTCGTCGTGAAAGCCCTTCAACTACGAAAGGCGGGAGATTACCGCATGAAAGCGCCTAACAATAGTATTTTAATTTGTCATTATGCAGTAATAAAAACGTCCTAAATGAGAAGGACAAAAAACTCGCTCAGACAGTCTGACAAAAACCGCGCGTTAGGGCAAAATTCGCAAATCATCCCGCCTTAATGACGGACGCTTGAAAAAATTTAAATATCAAAAGGCCGGACGGGGCTCGGTAATGGTTTAAAATCATTTTTCATCCGAGTCACTTCTGAGTCAGGAATATGAAAACGGTAGCCATCGGTTGCGCCTCCATTAGCTTGACTCACGCTTAGAATTTGAATTTTGGACGTGGTCCATCTTTTATTCGTTACACCTCCCAATGTTGTACAACTTTACGTTTTTCAATTTCGTTGGATTAATAAATAATGGACCAACGGAATTCCAAATATTTTATGATTTATTCAAATATTAACTTACCTACTTTACGTAATAATAACAGCGTGCTCTGCTTGTACAATACTTAAAAAAAAAAGTACATTGCATCTTCGCGCAACTATTTATTTGCCGCGGGTTTTAAATTGAGAATTTCACTAGATAAATACTCTAGTACTATAATGTGAAGACCAATACGATACTTGAGTAGTTATTCAATTAAATTCTTAATTCAGAAGTCAGCGTTAGTCCGACTCCAATGGCGACTGCAGACTGTAATCTGCGGTTAGCATTCTTCACTCGCCATCGGAAACGCACCTATAAACTAGCTACTTAATAGGTAAAATACACGGGCCGTGCAAACTAACCAATTCACTTGTTTTTCTTCCGCTTCTTGTGCTCGAGCTTGGGCAGTCCGCTGTCGAACTCTGAGGCAGTGTGCATGGAGCTTTGCTTGTTGACCGCGCGGCCCGCGTGTGAACCCACCTTTACTCGCGGGAAGCTGGACGGGGAAAATTACACAGGTGAAGACACTGGAACGCGCAATGCTTCTTAAAATTATTAAGGCCCGGTTTCTGAATTGAGAATTTCACTAACCAAATGCTTAAGTATCGTTCTGTCACATTCTCTTGAGAACGATACTTAAGCATTTGGTTAGTGAAATTCTCAATTCAGAAACCGTTTGCTAAGAAAACACGGTTAACTATCGTTCTATCACGCTCTTTTGTGAGAAATCTGCAGAGACAGGACGATACTTACCCATTTGCTTAGCGAATTTCTCAATTCAGAAATCGGCAGTAAGTCTTGTTTCTCTTCACGTAAGTTGCTATCAAAATTAGGTTGACACTATTGTCAAATTCGCAAAAGTCGGTTGTGTGGCTCGTAGTAAGTTCGTAGAGTAACAAAATAACTCAGTTTCAGCATCATTTTTACTTTTCTTTCAGTAACTTTATGTGACTTTAGTGAAGTTACTTGAATAGCTGAAGTTAAAGTTAAGTTACTTTAGTATTGTGCTTATGATACATTCAGAAATAACGGTAGGTACAGTCGGCCACAGTCTCAGATACCCCTTTTTGTTCGATTGGCGCCCTTATGCCGCGCGCGGTAAGAGCTGCTATGGGGTATCTGAGATTGTGGCCGACCGTACAACCGCATACTTTCTCATATTGCTTGACATTTAGCGACTCCAGAATATCCAGAAACAGAATCAGAAACTTCCAGAAAACAAGTTTACTTACCCGGGCCTTCTCTTCTCCTCTTCCTCGTGGACCGTCAGCCGATTAGAGGCCTTCTCCTTCACCATCTTAGGGTCGTTTTTGGTGCGGCGCGCCAGAGCGCCGGGGGTGTCTCTCAGTGCGAAAGCCTTGGCCGCGTGTCCCAGGTGCAGTTTTCGCGCGTCGAGATGCTCACGGACCTCGCGCGGGTAGCCCGAGTAGAAGCGGACCCATGACGTGTAGGCTGTGGGAAGTACAAGGGGAAATCATTGATAATAAAGGAAATATCCTTTATAATAATAATAATAATAAATGCTTTTATTTCGGAAAACACGGTTCCATATCACAAAAAAATCAATATACAAAGTCACAGTAGACACAAGAAATAAAATATTAATAATAGTATTTTAAAAGGCCCAAAATGTTGTATAAAGGTTTCTAAAATAGTATTGTAAAAAAAAAAGATTTCAAAATTGTTTAAAATAATAATTATAATATTATCCCGATTAAAATGTTACTAAAATATGTCTAAAATGTCTTTAAAATGTGTCAATTGGTAGAGCAAAGCTTTAGTGAACGCCGAAAGGTCGAAAGGTCGCCGAAAGCTGTAACTCGAGAATGGGTCGAGAATGGCTTTTCTCGAGACGGTAGCTCGAGAATAGGTCGAGAATGGCTTTTCTCGAGACGGTAGCTCGAGAATACGCCTTTCTCGACGTTCTAAAGCGTCTTGCTGGTGACAGTATGATAACAATATTTGGAAACTTGCGAAAGCTGCTTAGAATAACTATGATCAATCCGCGGAGAGGCTGCACTGCCAACATTATACTGATCATTATACCGCTAGCAATAGAGTATCGAATCCTTGCCTCTTCTCGCCCTTGCTAGCCAGTCGCGGTTGCTGTGGGCGACGTACTCAAGTCTCGCTTGCACCGCAATGGCCCCAGTTATACTGATCTTTATAGCGCTAGTAATAGAGTATCAAACCCTCGCCCTCGCCAGCCAGTCGCGGTTGCTATGTGCGACGTACTCAAGTCTCGCTTGCACCGCAATGGCCGCTCTTGAAGCTTTCGCCGCCGCAGGCGCCGCAGTTCGCAGCGGCTCCAGTGCCAATGATACTGATCCTTAAATCGCTAACAATAGAGTACCATATCCTCACCTCTACTCGCTCGGGCTAGCCAGTCGCGGTTGCTATGTGCGACGTACTCAAGTCTCGCTTGCACCGCAATGGCCGCCCTCGGAGCTGTCACCGCCGCAAGCGCCAAAGTTCGCAAATGCTCCAGTGCCAATGATACTGATCCTTAAATCGGTAACAATAGAGTACCATATCCTCACCTCTACTCGCTCGGGCTAGCCAGTCGCGGTTGCTATGTGCGACGTACTCAAGTCTCGCTTGCACCGCAATGGCCGCCCTAGGAGCTGTCGCCGCCGCAGGCGCCACTGTTCGTAGAGGTTCCAGTGCTTTGGACTCGTCCGTTTGACGCAACCTGTTTTGGGGGAGGGATATTAAAGATGCGTTTTTATTGTTGCGAAAGGAACTTGGTGTTTAAGTTTCTTTCGATGAACGATCAATTTGAATTTGTTCGATTAATCTTTTAGTTGAAGCCTTTGTTTGCGTCCTCGATATAGATTAAGCACTGTAGAGTTTTTTAAAGTTAATACAATATCCTCAAGCTGTGTGAGATGATAAATCTGTATATCCTAGAAAAGGTATGTAACTATAGGGTTTAAGTGATCATAAGTTGGTGCAGTTGAAGTGCAGAAGCCTACGTTTTGAAATGAAATGAAATGAAATGAAATGAAAAGAAATGAAATGAAATGAAATGAAATGAAATGAAATGAAATAGTTTATTGGTTAAACAAAGGTTGCAGGTGACAATGTCCTGGCTTCCAAACTAGGATTCCCTGTGCTATGGGAAGCCAGGCTACTTCTTATGTGTTTTGTGATATTGTTATAGGTACCTAATAAACTTCACTATTTACTGTTCACAGAACTTAAAAACTAAAAAATAAAATAACAATAGCAGTTTTAGTTATAGGGCTCTTGTGAGTAAGTGAGTATGTGTGTGTCTGCGTGTGTGCGTGAGTGTGTTTGTGTGTTTTCGTGAGTGTGTTATTTGTTTTATTTGTTTGCATTCGAAAGGGACTAAACAGTTTCATTTCTAGGGTGATGTGACTTGCCTTATACGTTTCTCCTCCAAATATCGTACGAATTCAGTCTCGCTAGGCAGCAGACACATGACGGCAGCTCCAACTTGCGTCGCTCGACCCGTCCGCCCCACTCTGCGAATTTCGTCAAATTATGAATGTAAGTATTCAAAGTTACAAGTAATTTTTCAATATTGTTCTTTTTTCTTCTCTTACCTGTGAACATAATCAGTGGCAGATGCAGGTGCGCAGTATTGCAACACGAGGTCCACCCGTGGCACATCGATGCCTCTGGCCGCTACGTCCTACGGTCAAAGAAAACCTATCAATACTAGGCCCTTAGCCTGTAACACAATGGTGCCAAAACAGTGGCGGATTTACACATTTGCCGCCAGTAGACTTTTCAAATTTGGCCGCCCTACCGACCGATGAATTCCTAACATTTTCACTCTCGCGTCACCTCTTTGAGCTTCAAGAAAAGCTCACTTTACCCCCCTTCAAAATATTATCCAAGTAAATACAATCATGCAATTTCAATTTAGGTATACTTTATATGCATATTTTTCTTTTTATGTAAGATCTAAAAAGATGCCCCCTAAATCTGCCGCCCCTAAAATCTGCCGCCCTAGGCTTCAGCCTACTCAGCCTATTGGTAAATCCACCACTGTGCCAAAATGGGCTGTCAGGTGACGACTTCAATTACGATTTGCTAACGCTGTCTGTCCTTTTAATGTTTTTGTGGTACAGCAAAGAATATTTTGATTCTAATTCTAGAGGATTAGTTCTCTGGTTGTAGGAGAAAAACGAGGAGAGCCCGGTTTTGTCCTTCTGCCGGGACGCCATTGACCCGCCATTGCGTTACAGGCTAAGGGCCCTGGTACGGAGGTAAGTGATATTTTGACTACCCTCTACAACACAAAGACACGAGAATTCCTCTCTCTGCTACTATGGAGCATCGGCGGCGGCGGCGCTTATGATGTAATAAATAGTAGTTAATCGACACGTATTGTGCGCGGGCGCAGGCGGGCGGCCGCGGCTCAAAGATGGCCGCCGTTTGATGAATAGCCCAGCTAATACGTCTTGAACATGAATTAAGTAGCATTTACGATTGTGCTACGCGGAAGCTTACAGCTCATCATTGTGATCGTAAAATAGTAAATTTAGAAAGCGACGGAATTGTAATTATCGGAATTGAGAACGAATACGAGCGTGACTGGGTTGTGTTGATGAAATAAACTGTGTTGATTAGGATACGGTTAGATTCTTGTCAAAAGATTATTACTGTATTAGCCAGTACAGTAACTTTTAAAAATATCAAGTTCATCTTCGTTCGCCATGAGAATAACAAAAAAGGCTGAAACTAGTCAGCCATCACGGCATTTTTGCATTGTTTGGTAATAAAATACGAAAGCGATTCTTATCAGGGCCTCAAGTCTAAAGAGCAGTCGTTTTTCGATGGGATGAAAATTGTTTTCATTATGTACCAAGAGAACTTCACGTCCTTTTTGCCAATAATATTACACTGCCATTGTTTTTATATCGCTTTAACGGTTTCACTTACTTTTATTTTGTCGGAATAGCCGACATGTTTCGACATGTGAAACCGTTAAAGCGATATAAAAATGTGCAGTGCTTACGAAAGTTTAAGTTTTAAAACTGCCATTGTTATTTGTTTCTTTTGATATAAAATACCTCTATCTACAAGGGCGTGCAAGGGTGTGAAAAACACCCGCTTCGAAGCTCAGGTTTTCGGTACAGAAGTTTTAAAAAGCTCGTGTTAAAAATGTTACGTCACGGGCGTACAAGGGTGTGAAAATCAACCGCCTTGAAGCCCAGTTTTTTTTTTAAATTCAATTAATTACTTATTAACATCGTAGAGTTAATAATAAGTAAAAAATATTCGCCAAACTTTTTTTCGGTACAGAAATTCCAAAAAGCTCGTGTAGGCTTACCGTACAAATGAGTACGCCGCGCTTGGCCGCGCGGAACTGCTTGAAGACCTCCATGCGTTGTTCGTGCGGCATGGACCCGTGGAGTCTGAACATGTCCACGTCCACCGGGATGAGACCACCCTCCGCCGGCGCCGAGTAGTCCGCTTCGAACTCGGAGTCGGAGTCATCTGAGCCCTAGGATAAGGATACTCCATCAATTCCACCTTTTGTAGGGCAAAAATACCTGATGATTGGGTGTTATTTTGGTCAGTGACACCCGACTCAGGGAAGATATATAACGCTTGAAACAAAAACGATATTTTTTTCTAAAATTATACAACGTGTTACAAAACTCTTTTTACAGGGTGTAACCTACTGGTCAACAGGGTGTCAATTCTATAAAAAAAAGTTGAAAAAAACAATTTTTATTTTATAACCTCAAAATAGTTTTTTTTAAATAACTTTTTTGTTTTTGGTATTAGCTCAAATTTAAAAATATGTATGTATGTGTGTGTGCATTTGCATAGGTTTGAGTTTAAAAAAAAATATTTCAAAAATACTTTTCTCCCGCTACAGCGTTCACATTTTATTAATTTAAAAATTAACGGAACGTCATAGAGCTAAAAAAATATTTAGGTTGTGATCCCTATCACCGGGTGCTACTACCCTGTAAAAAGAGTTAGTATGTTTTGTAACACCTTGTATAATAACCGCGGCGTGCGGACATCCCCGGCCTTCTCAAAACACGCGCGCGATGTGATTGTTTGATAACTCAGTTGGTTAAAGCAGCGCTGGCATGGAATGCCAGAGGTCCTGACTCGAGCGGTTTTTTTTCCTCCGATCCATATTTGTATTATTCACAACCACTAGGTATACAAAACATAGAACATAAAATGATTGGCCGCAAAGACAAACACATGGTTTGTACAGTCGTTGCAGAGTCGCCCGTTAGGATCGGTTCAGCTGTTTATTAGATATATTGATAGATCGGGAAAGTTTTATTGAAAAAAAGTACAAATGGCGGTCTTAAACCTTTGGCTGGACTGTTCAGACATGAAAAGGTCAAAATATAAAAAAAAAATTGTACTACGTAAGATTTAAGTTCAAAATAGCTCACCTCATCATCCGAGCTAGGTTTCTTCTTCTTTGCCTTCGCTTTTTCTTTCTTCTTCGCCTTTAGGTTTTTGCCAGTCAGCACAGTCTCTATCAGCTCTGAGTGGTAGTCCACCATCTCAAGAGTCGCCATAAAGACTATCATCTTGCCCCCTTTCTTGTTCAGAACGCAATGTTCCACAATCAGGGAGCATAGAGTGACAAGACGCAGTTTCATCGGCACTACGAGGAAAGTTTGGTTTACCGATGCCGGTAGGACCAACTCGTCTTCAGTTATTGCTGATTTTAGCGCATCATTGAATGTGTTTGCTACAGGTTTAGCTTCTTCTTCGTCGCTAGATTCGGGATCTTTCGGTTTTTGCTGTTCAAGTTCCTTTTGCACTTTAAAGAATTCGTAATCAGAGTCACTGTCGCTATCGTCTGCATTATCTTTGCCAGCGCTTGCAGCGAGTTTCTTAGGGTTGGTTAATTTATTACTGAAGTCGATATCGGTATCGTCAGTAAGTAAATCTTTATGCTTCTGGCCACTAAAATGTTTTAGACCTAAAACCAGTGAAGCAAGTGAAAAAAAAGAAACACAACACAGGGATACACATATTGATTGGATTAGTAATGGGACTGAGTTTATATCACCAGGAACCTTACCTCCTCTAACTTCAACGTCACTTTCTTGTTCATCTTTTTCATTATCATTAACAGGACCTTTCTTTTCTTTCTTTTTATTTTTTTTCTCGACAGTCGCAACTTCAGGATCTATGGTTTCAGCTTTAGATGTCGTTGCGACATTGTCTACGTTTGGTTTCAAAGAGTCAGCAACGACAGCTCGTCCCTCTGAAGTATCTACAAATACAGGATCCACCATGGTAATGCCCGCGAGATTTTCCACAGCCTGAACAAATGTAATAAGTGTAAGTATGAAAACTGAAAAGCTCTCTGCAACAAAAAATATAATAGAACATTGCCAACAAGAAAGGTGAAAGCCAGACAGTAGGTAGCTGGCAGGTAAAATAGAGATAGAGCCACATATGTTTTTTAAATAATTGAAGTGGACGCACTCTTTCAATCCCACCCACATACCTTAGTAAGTGTCGCCGATAACAGAATAGTTTGCCTTTCTTTAGAAAGAAATACATCGGTCAAAGGATGTTTAGACAAGACTTTATCATCAGCTTTTGAGTCTTCCTGTGGGGTTCCTTCTTCTGGGTCGAATTTTTTCACAGTCTGTCTCATCAGAGCCATAGGATCGTATGTGGCAGCTTTCTTGTGCTCTTCTATTGATTTGACAATAGCTGCTACATCTTTCTCGTATCCCATGTCAAGTAGGCGATCTGCTTCGTCGAGAACTAGGCATCTAAAATTATAATACAGGGGTAAGGACTAAATTAACTGCTTGAAAACCTGACCCGGCCGTCTTCAGGCGTCGGTTCGCCCGCAAGAATCTAAAAGAACCTTGTAAGAACCACAGTCTTATTGGGCGTGTCATTATTCACATGTTTGTGAATCAATTTGACTTCTGTATAGCTGGCACCTTGTTCTTAATACATAAGCCAACCCACAAAGGGGTGAGCAACAATGCTTACTTTTGGACCTAAGGATGGCCACTAAGGAACCTATACATCTTCCTATAAAGCATACTGTTTATTACCTACTAGTTGACTCGGTGAACTTTGTATCACCTAACGTGATTCCCATACATAATTAATTACCTATTAAAAATTTTGAAATATCCTTTAAGTTTGCCCTATTTAAACCCCTGAACTATGGCGAACAAAACAAAAAAAGAATTATTTAAATCGGTCAAGACATTATCGTTTCATTCATGCAAAAAAAAATCAAAATATAAACAAAACACAGTCAAAAATATGCACCATAAAAAAACACAAATAAACAAACAATCACAACTTTCAACTAAACTAATAAAATAAAAATTACTGAGTTTTAGCGAGACTATGCACGGCGGCAAGAAGATAAGAGATTTAGGAAAGCTAAAAATTACTCACCCAGTTTTGGAGAAGTTGAGTGACTGAGTGTGCCTCAAGTGATCATTGATTCTGCCTGGAGTACCCACAAGGATATTCAGGCCTTTTCTAAGCCTCGCCTTTTCAGCTTTTCTTTTCTGGCCGCCACTTAAGAGACCCGGAACTATCCAGGTGAATGGCTAAAATAAGATAAGTGTGTCTTTATGTTGTCACGAAAAATTTGGGTGAAATGGTAAATTTTTAACTACGTTCTTAATAACTTCAAAACTATTTATATTAAATTTATGAAAAAAAAAATTGTGCCAGTAACTATTTGGGTCACCAATTAACATGTGTACCAACTCAGTTGGTCCAGTAGTTTCGGAGCAATTTGGCTGTGACAGAAGGACAGACCCACACGCAAGTGATCTATAAATAATGGTTTTGTTCTCCCTTTTGAGGTATGGAACCCTAAAAAACATTTGAATTCCATCCTAAACACAACTAACTAACTAACTTGAAACACTTACCTTGACCAATTTGATCAGCAGTTCATATGTCTGCACTGCTAGTTCTCTGGTTGGCACCACTACAACAGCTCTAATGCCATCGTGTCTGTTGATCTTGGGTCTTATGGCTTGTAGACCCTCAATGATGGGCAGAGCATACGCTAAGGTCTTGCCGGAGCCTGTCTGTGACCTATTGTAAAGAAGAATGTGTGTAAATAAATACTATTGTGCTGTTCAAATACTATGCTAAAATAACTATTGGTTGTTCTTTTCTATACTGTTAGCAGTGACAAATAGGATTTCTGAGCGAGTCAACCTTTGCTCTAGATTGTATGGTAGTAATTTTAATCATGTAGCATACTGTAGAGTTACCTACTTGTGAAACAATTTAATTTTAGGGTGTGACATATGAATTTTAACTCACCTAATCAAAACATCCCTCCCTTGCAATATTACAGGTATCGCTTTTTGTTGTACCGTCATAAGCTCCTTCAAATTCATATTTTGCTGCAAGTTGGCCACACTGTGAGGATGTATGTCCAAATCTGAGAAGTTATTCCCTGAGAAAACCTTCTCCCTCAGCGGTTTTATAGCCCGCTGGCCCATGCGAGGAACATCAGGATTGTTTTTGAACAGTGAGGATATCCAGCCTCCAGCCCTAGGCTTCTGCTTTATCTGCAGGTCATCGTTGAGGTCCTGGTAGTTCTTTCCATGATACTTCCCTTTGTTTTCAGCAAGATCTTGCAAGTTTGCGGCAACATTATCAGATTTTTCAGCGGGCTGTGATGTAAATTTTTGGTGCTTTGATTGGGGCTCCCCATTGTTCCTTTTCTCAAATGTAGGTCGTTGGCTAGCATTCTGGGGCCTTTTTCTAGCTATTGTTGTACCCGAGAATGTTGGTTTAGAGACGAATTTGTAGTCTTTTGGCCCTTTTTGTTGACCAGGCTTTTTGGTTGTCTGTAAACAAACACGATGAGTCTAAAAACGTAGATATTAATTAATTTATAATAGTAAAAGATAACTTACCTTTTTACCCGCAGTTATATTCAGTTGTAAGTCATCCATGTTCAGTTTTCATGGAAATTGGAATTAAAACACAAAATAATAACACAACTTTGAGGTTATAAAGCGCTACACATGTTACTGACAGCTGTCATATCAAATGTCAAGTTGAAACGTTCCGTTTAGTTCCTATATTTTCGCCGAAATGTTGAAAATGTGATTCGATAGTTAACTAAGGTTTTTAGCACGTTTTCAACTATTAAAATTTGATTAAAATATAACATTTATTTTCCTTATTTACCTCATTCTTACAAACCTTATTTGTTGTATGTTGTTGAACTGAATAAAGACTTTTCTATTTCTATATTTTTTGGCAATGACATTCTAATACAAATGGACAACTCATAGGCGCTCGAAAAACGTAACTGAAAAATTGTGCTTAAATTCAGTGTAAGCACAATATTTTCATTAGACGTTTGATGACTACGCAGCTGACAACATGCCAAAATGTGGTACAAAAAAGTGCCGAAATTACACCTTGACGATGCGAAATAAAGATGGTGTGACCTACCATCGGTTAATTAATATTATTTATATATGATAACAGGAGAAAATGTACAAATATTAAGAGGAAACCAATGACATTCTAATACAAATAGACAACTCATAGGCGCTCGAAAAAGGTAACTGCAATATTGTGCTTAAATTCAGTGTAAGCACAATATTTTCATTAGACGTTTGATGACTACGCAGCTGACAACATGCCAAAATGTGGTACAAAAAAGTTCCGAAATAACACCTTGACGATGCGAATTAAAGATGGTGTGACCTACCATCGGTTAATTAATATTATTTACATATGATAACAGAAAAAAAGGTACAAATATTAAGAGGAAACTATTAAATTTTCAATAAAAACCATTGATTGTAAACAAATGTTCCTGTTTCTTTCTCTCCCGCGGGTCAGAAAGAGATAGACAAAATGATGCTTGAAGAACATAGTCAGAAAAGAAAACAATGGAGACTCCTTTTGTAAAGTAAAAATTCTAAGGACTAAAATTTTTCGCACAGTTCTTGCTCTATCCTTAGTCAGTTGAAAAGGGGCAGGCATTTTCACTAACATGACAGTTCGACCTGCCAGTTTACTGAGTTAGATGATGGGATAGGCTTTAGTTAAAATAATATAAAAAACTACCAGGGGCTTAAGTCTGTAACACAATGACGTGTCGATGGCGTCCCAGTATAAGTAGAAAGAAAAAACAGGGGCTTCCTCGTTTTTCTCCTACAACCAGCGAACTAATCCTCTAGAATTAGAATCAGAATAATATTTCCTGTACTTGCAACAAAAAAAAAAGGACCGACACAGCATGAATAAATCGTAATTGTTGCTGTCAACTGGGAGCCCTTTTTGGCACCGTTGCGTTACAGACGCAGGCCCCAGGCCCCGCCACACTGATACACAAATACTTCATCCTCTTTATTCGGCAGAAGACCAAAGTCGAAGATATCTGGCTAGGCGGGGGTACCAACGGTGGACTAGGGCGTCACGGAATGGTGGCCTAGAATGGGTCGAGGGTCGGTGTGTACACCGAAAGCTCGATGACATTGTCAAAACAGCGGGAGGACAATGGACGAGATTGGCATTAGACCGAGGGGGTTGGCGTGAAAAGGAAGAGGCCTATGCCCAGCAGTGGGCTTTATTTATGGGCTGGATAAATAAGTAGATTTGTATCACCTGGTTTTTTAAACTTCGCTGTTATTATTTTCCTAGAAGCTATCGAGCTATTCGAAAAGTCGTAGAACGACATTTGTTGGAAATCACATTTAGTGGTTGATATGTTTCAGGAAAAAACCTATTTACAAATTATACTTTTTTTTTATTTTTTATGTAGCCTCCATAGTGTCCCACTGCTGGGCAAAGGCCTCCCCTTTTCTCTTCCACTCCTCTCTATCCTCGGCTGCCTCTTGCCACCCCGGCAAAAAGGTTGTGAGGTCGTCCCGCCATCTCCGCCTCGGTCTGCCGCGGCGCCGGTGCCCATCTTGTGGGGTCCAGTCGGTGACGACTTTCGCCCACCTATCCGGACCCATACGGCAAACGTGGCCGGCCCAGTTCCACTTCAATTTGGCGGTTGCAGCTCCAACATCCTTGATTTGCGTTTTGGCGCGCAGCGTGGTGTTGCGGACCCGGTCAATCCGCTTTACACCTAATATGCTGCGCTCCATCGCACGTTGGCAAACCTTGAGTTTGGACTTCTGACTTTCAGTCAAAGACCAGGTCTGAGCACCGTAGGTTAGGATGGGCAGGATACACATGTCGACGAGTTTGCGCTTGAGGGCAAGTGGAAGCTTGCCCTTCAGCAGGTCTTTCATGGACCAGTAGCTCTTCCAGGCGTTGTCGATGCGACGATCGATCTCTTTGTCCTGCCTGTTTTCGAAGGAGACTATCTGGCCCAAGTAAGTATACTCGTCAACGTATTGTATTTCCTGCCCATCTACCTCAACCCTACGTTTCGTGCTGTTAGTCATACACTGAGTCTTTGATCTGTTCATCTTCAGTCCAACCTCAAGGCTTGCAATGCTGAGGTCTTGCAGCATTGACTGGAGTGCTGGAGCTGTTGGGGCGAATAGCACGATGTCATCGGCGAAGCGCAGGTTGGATAGCCTCTTGCTAACGCCAACGTCAATACCCTTATTCGCCCATGGAACCATTAGTTTTTTAAAGATTTCCTCCAAGGTACTGGTAAACAGCTTCGGAGATAGCGGATCACCTTGTTTTACCCCTTTTTCGATGTTGAAGGACGGACCAAGCATGTGCAACTTGATATCGGCGGTACTGTTGTTGTAGATGGTTTCGATAAGTTTAATGTAGGTTGGTTCAATATTTTGACTATGGAGTGCGTTAAAGATGGATGTGTGTGAAATACTGTCAAAAGCTTTAGAATAATCTACAAATGCGAGGTATAATGGTTTATTGTATTCATTAACTTTTTCAATAATTTGATTTAATGTATGAAGATGATCGGTGGTCGAGAAACCAGGTCGGAATCCAGCCTGTTCTGGTGGTTGTTGGGAGTCTACAGGGTGCACTCTAAGTCGATAGCGGAACTTTAAGTGGGCTATCTACTGATCAATACAAACAACTTGTACTAGGTGGCGAAAAAAATGGAGTGAAAAAAATATCAGCTGTTCCATACAAAAGGTCGACTCAGTACTGCGCCAAATGTATGAAACAGCTGATATTTTTTTCGCTCCATTTTTGTCGCCACCTAGTACAAGTTGTTTGAATTGATCAGTAGACAGCCTACTTAAAGTTCCGCTATCGACTTAGAGTGCACCCTGTAGTTGTTGGGCTATGCGATTCTGTATTACTATAATAAATATTTTGTAGATGTGAGATATTAAACTACCTGCCTATTTTTCATAAACTGTTTAAAATAATATCCGCAACATGGCACAGATTTTTTTTCCCCATAACAAAAAACTAAAATAGGCTATTGCTACTCCACTGCTATCTTTATTCCAATAAACTTCAAAAATCAACTTACGTAGCTTTAAACTGCGTGACTGATTTACATTTCCGCTTGTTGACACAATACATTTTGAGGGCTTGAAGTGTCAGCAGCAATGTAGAAACAAAAAGTCAGTCGAAGCATAATAGGGTGAAATTAGCGTGTGCCATGTTTCGACTTGGTTATTGTACGGAACAGTTTGTCCATTTGTATTGGAATGTCATTGGAGGAAACTATTAAATTTTCAATAAAAACCATTGATTGTAAACAAATGTTCCTGTTTCTTTCTCTCCCGCGGGTCAGAAAGAGATAGACAAAATGATGCTTCCAGAACATAGTCAGAAAAGAAAACAATGGAGACTCCTTTTGTAAAGTAAAAATTCTAAGGACTAAAATTTTTCGCACAGTTCTTGCTCTATCCTTAGTCAGTTGAAAAGGGGCAGGCATTTTCACTAAGATGACAGTTCGACCGGTCAGTTTACTGAGTAAGATGATGGGATAGGCTTTAGTTAAAATAATATAGGTAACTACCAAGGGCTTAAGTCTGTAACACAATGGCGTGTCGATGGCGTCCCAGAGTATAAGTAGAAGGACAAAACAGGGGTTTCCTCGTTTTTCTCCTACAACCAGCGAACTAATCCTCTAGAATTAGAATCAGAATAATATTTCCTGTACTTACAACAAAAAAAAACCGACACAGCATGAATAAATTGTAATTGATGCTGTCAGCATGAATAAATTGTAATTGAGGCTGGGAGCCCTTTTTGGCACCGTTGCGTTACAGACTCAGGCCCCAGGCCCCGCCACACTGATACACGAATACTTCACCCTCTTCATTCGGCAGAAGACCAAAGTCGAAGATATCTGGCTAGGCGGGAGTACCAACGGTGGACTAGGGCGTCACGGAATGGTGGCCTAGAATGGGTCGAGGGTCGGTGTGTAGACCGAAAGCTCGATGACATTGTCAAAACAACGGGAGGACAATGGACGAGATTGGCATTAGACCGAGGAGGTTGGCGTGAAAAGGAAGAGGCCTATGCCCAGCAGTGGGCTTTATTTATGGGCTGGATAAATAAGTAGATTTGTATCACCTGGTTTTTTAAACTTCGCTGTTATTATTTTCCTAGAAGCTATCGAGCTATTCGAAAAGTCGTAGAACAACATTTGTTGGAAATCACATTTAGGGGTTGACATGTTTCAGGAAAAAAGCTTACTAATTGTACTTACCTGCCTAATTTTCATAGTTTTGAATATAAACTGTTTAAAATAATATCCGCAACATGGAACAGATTTTTTTTCCCCATAACAAAAAACTAAAATAGGCTATTGCTACTCCACTGCTATCTTTATTCCAATAAACTTCAAAAATCAACTTACGTAGCTTCAAACTGCGTGATTGATTTACTTTTCCGCTTAGTGACACAATACATTTTGAGGGCTTGAAGTGTCAGCAGCAATGTAGAAACAAAAAGTCAGTCGAAGCATAATAGGGTGAAATTAGCGTGTGCCATGTTTCGACTCGGTTATTGTACGGAACAGTTTGTCCATTTGTATTGGAATGTCATTGTTTTTTGGGGAAAATGGACCGTTTTGATAGAGTCCGACCGACCGGAGACGAGAGTAGAGTCAGCGCCAGATAAGTCTGCGCGCGACAGGGTGGCATATTTAATCATAATAATATTTAATTGCTATGGAAAATTATCTCCCGAACACTAGGTACAAAAAATCTCTATAAACCTGCTTTCTACGAAGTTAGTTAAGACTTTATTGTACACGAAACATAGACAGCACAACTATTCAGTAAAAGTTTTGCCTACGTGCAGACTTATCTGGCGCGGGCGGACACTAGTCAGTTCGCTGGGGAGGGAGAGAGTTCCATTCTCTAGGGGAGAGATGAGAGCTGCTGGATGTGAGTCACTGAGTCAAGAGACTCAAGAGAGCATTTCATAAACATTATTTTGAGCGGAGGGTGTCCAGAAATAGCTCCTTTTACAAACACTTGATATTAGGGATAAGCCCCATAGCAAAAAGTTGTCGCCATACATACAGGCACGTGTCGCCACGTGCGTGGTCATAAATCGCCGACTTTGTGTATGTGGGATGATTCGTTATTTGTAAATACTTACTTGGTTAGACAAATAGGTAGGTACCCACCTTTTTCTTCAATCACATGTAGGTATAAAATAAACCAAAGAGGTGGTCTTAAAACTGGCTGACATGTTGAGTTTTTTGACGATTGCCAATTGTCAATATTTATTTTGTTGTGGTTATTACTTTGTAGAGTTCCTATTTCTTAAAAACTCCCTACCAAGATACTAACTGCATCAGAAGCCTTAGGAAACTATTTATACTTCGTAGGCCATGGCACTAAAAGCGACCACGTGCAAGGAGGCCATAGCCAAATGGGAGAAGGATAAGGGCGAAAGTGCAGCCGAAGCCACGGTGATCGAGCTACAGTTCCAGTGGCCACCCATCGAGAGGATGGACGGAGCGCTCTCCACTCTCGTCAACTGCCAGTAAGACACTGACGCCCGTTTTCACAAACCACCCCTAATTTTGGGGGACTTTTTAACGCAAATTATCTGCGCCTCTGTAAGTCTAGTGATCGTGGATGAGGCACCATACGAACGCAACTCACAACGCTTCTGAGTTGAGTTCGTATGGTCCTTCGTCCGTGACCGCTAGACTTACGGAGGTGCAGATAATTTGCGTTAAAAGATCTTTTAAAGTTAGGGGTGGTTGGTGAAAACGGGCATCAATCCCCTTGGAAAAAGGATCAATATTTTAATGTAGGGTGTCCCAAAAAGGACAAGGGCGAAAGTGCAGCCGAAGCCACGGTCATAGAGCTAAGTTCCAATGGCCACCCATCGAGAGGATGGACGGAGCGCTCTCCACTATCGTCAACTGCCAGTAAGACACTCTATCCCCTTGGAAAAAGGATCAATATTTTAATGTAGGGTGTCCCAAAAAGAATAAGGGTGAAAGTGCAGCCGAAGCCACGGTGATCGAGCTACAGTTCCAGTGGCCACCGTTCGAGAGGATGGACGGAGCGCTCTCCACTCTCGTCAACTGCCAGTAAGACACTCTATCCCCTTGGAAAGAGGATCAATATTTTAATGTAGGGTGTCCCAAAAAGGATAAGGGCGAAAGTGCAGCCGAAGCCACGGTGATAGAACTAAGTTCCAATGGCCATCCATCGAGAGGATGGACGGAGCGCTCTCCACTATCGTCAACTGCCAGTAAGACACTCTATCCCCTTGGAAAAAGGATCAATATTTTAATGTAGGGTGTCCCAAAAAGGACAGGGGCGAAAGTGCAGCCGAAGCCACGGTGATAGAGCTAAGTTCCAATGGCCACCCATCGAGAGGATGGACGGAGCGCTGTCCACTATCGTCAACTGCCAGTAAGACACTCTATTCCCTTGGAATAAAAACTAAGGCCTTTGCATCTACACAATGAGATGATTTATACAGCGTCCAGTGGCACCTTCACTCACACTAGATGGGTGAAGAGACCACTCGGCGCTGCAGTGCCTGGGACATTGTTTTAGATGGAGTAGGCTTGCCCAGCACCTATACCATCCTGACAGCTTAGTCGACCTAGCCCACGGCGGTGGTGGTCTAGTGGGTAGAACAGTGGACTCTGAAGCAAGAGGTACCCGGTTCGATTCCCAGTGCGGGCATGTATCTATGACTTTGTTTAATTTCAAAGTTAAATACATTTGTGAATTTGTAGTAGCAATACCACTCGCTAACCGTGAAGGAAAACATCGTGAGGAAACCCGTGGCTCTGTTGGCTCCACACGTATTGACCTGTCTTTCCTTGGAATAAGGATCAATATTTTAATATAGGTGTCCCAAAACGGATAAGGGCGAAAGTGCAGCCGAAGCCACGGTGATCGAGCTACATCGAGAGGATGGACGGAGCACACTCCACTCTGGTCAACTGCCAGAAAGAAAGTATATTCTTTGGGAATATAAATGGCACAGGTGTCCCAATACAGTTTTGGTACTTATTATTATGAGACGGCATTTGGGTAAATAAGTAAGAGACGGATTATGACTCGAGCCAATATCTATATATTTTCGGTTGGTTTAAAGTTTTTTCCCTGCAACTAAATCGGAGCGTAACCACGGACACGACCCTCTCCTTAGAAAGCACTGATTATAATCATACCAGATAATTATCAATACTCATAATATAATACCTTTTACACTTAAACTTTCGTAAGCACTGCACATTTTGTATTTCGTAAACGGTTAAACTTACTACGGTCGGCTACACCGACATAATACAAGTAAGTTTAACCGTTTACGAAATACAAAATCATAATACCTATTCATAATATTTCCAGAAAACTTAGCCTGTCCTCGAATATGATCGACAAAATTGCTGGCATCGCTGGCATGAGGAACCTCAAGATACTTTCCTTGGGGAGAAACTACATCAAATCTCTAGCAGGAATTGTAAGTAAGGATGCATTGCTGTAGGTACCTTTACTTGGGTATCCACCTTTTCCGCTGCCGATGTTTGTTTTTACCACTTTGCTTCGATCAGCTCTAGGCCTTTGTATCTACGTAATGAGATGATTTATACAGCTTCCAGTGGTACCTACCTTTAGTCACACTAGATGGGTGCACTCGGTGCCTGGATGGTATAGAATAGGCGCCGGGCCTATTCTACCTACTTTAAACTATACGTAGGTATCTACCTAAGTACTTATTAGGTAGGTAAGGTGGTATAGACACTTCTTGCCCAGTCTTTCGGTCAGCCTTCAACTGATGTCGTGTACAATTTTTTTTTTTTTTCAGGAAACCGTTGGAGAGACACTGGAAGAACTCTGGATAAGCTACAACGTTATTGATAAACTGAAAGGCGTTGGCGCGCTGAAGAATCTAAAGGTCTTCTACATTTCAAACAATAACATTAAAGAGTGGGTCGAGTTTAATCGTCTGCAGGTAATCATATTGATTCGAAGCTTCGCATGATAGTTTTTTTATCTAGCCTAAGTAGCCCGAGTCTTTGAGCATGACGGCCAGTGCTACGCAAACAGCTTCTTTGGTAGGTATCAGCACCAATTCCTGAAAATAAGTTAATTTTGATGGAATTCACAGTAAAAAGTTATTCATCTTACAATACACCGTGGAATTTTAGTGGTTTTAAAGCCGAAGGTATTTTGTTGCACTGGTGATTCTGAGCCAAAATACAAAATTTCATTCCAAAACGCGCGAAAAAAAAATTCACTTCTCCATACAAATGGTATCGATTGGCAATATCCGTTTGTATTGGGAAGTGGTTTTTTTTTTCGCTCGTTTTGGAGTAAAATTTTGGAATTTGGCTCAGAATCACGAGTGCAACTAAATACCTTCGGCTTTAAAACCACTAAAATTCCACGGTGTAGGTAGAGTCTTGGAGCATGACGGTCAGTGCTGGGCAAACAGCTTCTTTGGTAGGTAAACACCTGTTGATTTTGATGAAGTTCACAATAAAAAGTTACACATCTTACAAGAGTAGAGGTCGAATATAAATAAAACTCCTTGCCACATCATCAGGCAAGCATAACAAGCAAAACCCTAAAGCGTATTTAAAAAAAAAACTTTGCATGTTTTTTTTTTAAATAGTTTTTCTCCTTGAAGTTTGACCATTTATACTTACAAAAACCTACTGAGATATTATTATTATCCAGTAATAAAACTCCGCGTATCAGGCCAGTAAATTACCTAGGTATACCTGGCACGAAAATAAAAAAAACAACTTCATTCTCCAGGAGTGCCCGAACCTCCGAGACCTCGTGTTCACCGGGAACCCGCTGTGCGAGAACCAGCCCGACGACGAGGCGTGGCGCAAGCAGGCCGCCAACCGGCTGCAACAGATCACGAAGCTCGATGGTGTCCCTATCCTTAGGGACATTTAGCTTCCGGGCGAAGGTAAGGAAGAATTCGAAGCGGCGGCGACTGCAGCGATTGAGGTATACAGCGCTTGAACTCGCGCCGCCGCCGTTCCAGGGTATTTCAAGAGATGATTATGCTATATCGTACAGGGGAGGCGAGCTTTATTTATATGTTGCCCCGGTATCAGAGTGTTGGCTAAACTAGAAGAAGGAGCAACCGCCATACAAATAAAGCTCTATGAATAGCACGGTGTAGTGTAAAACATCCTTAACTTGGGCCGCCGAGAACTAAGCTGAACTAGAGACTTTGCCGTGTACCTAAGTATCAATACCCACTCTCGTCAGTATGATGAAATAAATAATATTAAGCCAGAATCATATTTTCAAAACTTCATCAAACACTGCGATAGAACGAGAAACTCCATGACATGACATTGTTACTCTTCTCTGCAATCAACATACACATACAGTAACGTTATATGGATGTTTCGTTTCATAGAAAACCAAAAGCTGTCTGTGTTCTTAATCATCATCCCTCATTATTAATAAGTAAGTCGATTACAGAAATATGTAAGTCCCTCAAAAGTTAATAGAGAATTAGTGGTGATTGCGTGACACTTCCCGCCGCAATCGGTGATACTGCGCCACTTGGTCGTTCTGAGAGGGCTCACGACATTCGGTAGAAATAATAGAGCTCATCGCTTTAAAACACAGTGAAACAGAAAGGCTACTCAATTCCCCGCCCTTCTTTATTACTTGAAGTATAAGCAGAAAACAAATCTTGCTTTCACGGACCACAGATTAAGAATTATGATAACCGTTAGCGCCACTTTCTATGGCAGGAAATCTTTAACCACCTTCGGGACGCCAACTACTTACTCTTGCCTCTACAGTATCTTTAGACTCTACGCTAGGCTCTAACTATACAGTCTCTTTAAATTACAGACGTTTTGCTCCCAGAGCGTTTTAAATTAAAGTTGATTAGCATCCAAGTACTTTTTGCTTCCTAAACCTTATGATCCACAATGACTAAACAACTCTATAAACATTTTTGGTTTTGAAAAACCCGACTGAAGCATTCAGAGCAGGGCATCGCGCAAAATGTCACCATCTTCGTCCGTCCATTGGTGTGACCAAAGTGTCATCGTAAAGGATCGCTTCTAACTTAACTGTCAACATTCCTCTCTAACTCTACAGGGTGCACTCTAAGTCGATAGCGGAACTTTAAGTAGGCTGTCTACTGATCACTACAAACAACTTGTACTAGGTGGCGAAAAAAATGGAGTGAAAAAAATATCAGCTGTTCCATACAAAAGCTCAATTCAGTACTGCGCCAAATGTATGAAACAGCTGATATTTTTTTTGTTCCATTTTTTTCGCAGTACAAGTTGTTTGTAGTGATCAGTAGGCAGCCTACTTAAAGTTCCGCTATTGACTTAGAGTGCACCCTGTAGTAGGTATAGGTGCCTATATTTCGTATCTCAAAGCAAGCGGTCCTTTGGAGTCTTCTATGCAGTAATACCGCGGTCCTATCGCTCGTTTGACATTTTATGACAGATTACGGCTACGGGCGCACTAATAACCGCTTCGCACGCTATCTATCTATTACACACCATGCCGCTGCTAACCCGTGATTGTTACCTGTAAATTCTATTAATCGAAAAATGATTGTGCACAATAGATTGGAGACAGATGGCGCGACAATCGAATTGAGTGGATCCAAGTAGAGTTTTACGTAGATTTATAAATATCATTTCAAAATAAATTACAACTTCGATGGGGATATAAAACTCCTGCAAGTCTGCGGACCTATTGGAAATCATCTTGCTTATATCTCGATAGACCTACTTAATCTGATATCAAAACTGCTCTCCTTATGGAAATTGTAGATCAAATAATGGTAGAAAAGAGTAGTACCTAGGTATCGTGTCGAGAAGTCATGCTAAAGTAGGTAAGTACCTACCTCAAACCAGTGTTTGATTAAACTTAAAATCAGATTCAAACTCTACATCTACAACAATATCAAATTACAGTACTCGAGTACAAATAATTCAATTTCGGTAACAACTGATACATGTTGTTAATTGATTTCCCCTAACCCTAAGCGGCTCTCTGTGCACATCTCTCTTAGATAAATTCATGTTATCCGTTTACATCATTAAATTTTATTAGTGGCAATACAATGGCGGGCTTTCCGTGCCTAAAGCTAGAGGTAGACCAAGCGAACGAATACGACTATACTCTATCTATGACTTTAACTTTTTTTGTTTGTGCACCTACGCAATGTTATTAGACAAAGAATACAATTAATCACAACAAATTTCACAAAAGCTTCGTCAAACAAAACATTGGTCAAAAAATATAAATTAATACGGATTATTCCAATAATAAAAATAAAATGAGAAAAAATAAAAAAACCTAAATTACGCAAAACCTAAACCTCTGACTCAAAGGTCCCCAACCCCATAACACTTCGCCAGGGAGATCCTCTGCATCAGAAATGCCGGAGCGGTAGTCAAAGCCACAATCCCTCAAGCGACGCCAAGAACCCTTCCCCGAATACCCCAATCTCCAGTAGTTTCAACGGCAAGAGGGAATAATATTGTTACTGCTGAGGAGAGCATATTTTTTAAACTTAAGCCTTGCAGCTTCCTCCGCCACAGCACTCGACTTTAACTTAGGTAGAGTTTGACACAACCGGTCTTCATTGACCTAATAATAGTATGGAAATCACTGGAGGTCGACTGGTGACTATCATGAGAGGGAGGAAAGGAAGGAAGAGAGATTGCCAAGCCCCAATTGTTGACTACAATGTAACCTATTGTATTGAACAAATGTAAATGCATTGACCCGAAAAATTTAACTTCATTTCAGAATATCGTAAAATCTTTATTTGAGCCTACTAGGTAAATCATTGACAACTCAACCTCACCTATCAATAATTTTTAAAGGAGCGCTAGCTCATGGTGGTTTGTAGGTTCAAGGTTCGACGTACTTATTTATTTGCTTGGTCTGCTGCCGACCTAACTAAAGAGGGAGTTTTCTCCTTCCCTCCAACGCCAATGCGTATTTCCTTCGTGTGCGAATTAAGCAGGCTATTAAGCCAGTCCTGAGACGCGTGACGAATCGGGAAGCTGGCCGGACAATAGCGACGCATCTACATGAGCGTCCCGACGATTTGCGATAAAAAATAACTAGCTTTATTGCCCGGCGGGGTTGCTTGCGTTTTGTTACGTTACAAGCAATTTCCGCACATTTCTCTTTCGCTAAATTGATTTCCGATGAAAGCATTACAATAAATTTTTAGATAATAAGTCCGGGAAGTCCGGTCATTTGCTGTCGTTTAGTTGCTAGGGCCTTCATATATTCTGAGTCATAAATAAGCAGAAAGAAACTGTCGATAAGTCGGTATACTAAAACTACAGAAATTGATTCCAAAAAATGAAGAAGAAAATCGTCGCGTGATGGAAATGGAATATCCACTTAAATTATGTTTACGATAGTGACATTTGAATAGTGCTCAATAATTTAATAGTGAGGCGCAATGTGTACTCGCTTTAATGGAATGGTAATCGTGCACCCAAACAGAAGTAACTCTGTTAATCACAATGCCGGTGACACCTTCGCTCAGCTGGCTGGCGACACCCTCACTACTGCCGCACAGACACACACATAGAGCCCATCATTATTTAATTATTAACACTACAATCGACCTAATTTTGATTCGTATTTGACATTTCGATTACGCGCACGTAGCCGCCGGCTAGCGGCCATTTTGTGACATCTGTCCTCGAATGTGTTACGAACTATAAAATTCAATTTCCCCAATCGGGCAGCGGCGCATTTATTATTCATAGATCGGTAGGTGCCCGGCCACTGACAGATGTGATCTTTTACATAAAGGAATATCGAAAAAGACAAGACTGATGTCTAAGGGACATGAATATAATATCAACCTCTTCTGGATTCAATTTATGGGCGGCTTTGTACCGGGACTAGGGAAACATGCTAGTGAATTCCGAAGAAATTGATCAATTCAGCACATGCTATCGCGCGCCACTTGTAAATTACAAAATTCCAATTCGATTTTATATGAAACACTGTCTTGAAAGGTGTATATCGACGAAGTACTGAAATAGAACCCATCAATTTCTAAGAACTCTGAATCATAGACTTAACGACGTAATAGGTTGAGGGCAAAAGACTACAAGTCACGCTATTCACTTTAAAAGAGCTGTGAAACAATTTCACGGAACACGTTTTTGCCGATAAACTAATAATCGCTTAGTTTGGCTAGCTGGCACAATATTTGGGCGCAGAGAGGAAAACTCCCACTAACCACTAAAGCGCCTATAAATCAATCCATGTCGTCGGTAATGCACAATCCATTTGGCCGCATGTAGCCTAATTGCTGTTAGCGCCGCCCAATGGGCACATTAGAGCGATCCGCCGCCCGCCCCCACACATACGCTCGCTAAGCCAGCCAGCGCCGCCGCCGAGCCAGCCTATTCGCCTCTAATGGCTGATTTTCTAGCTCACGAGATGTGACCGCGGCTAAAGCGCGCTTTACGCCACTCAAAGGCGGAGAAAATGGCGCTTAAGTGCTTTCTCTATTATGCTTAAGGTCGTTCGTGAAAAGGATAATTTTCAACTCTCGGGCGCCCCGCCCCAGCCCCGCGTTGGACTTGGGTGGACACGGCTTTTCGCTCAGTGCGTAACATTTTCTTAGACTTTATTATTTTGTCTCTATTATCAACAACAGTTTCGTGAATGTCGAACTAAAAGAAAACTCACCGCTGAAATAAATAACTGAAAGAAAACAGAAATATGAAGCGTGGTGGGTGTATCGAACTAAAAACCCCAATATGGCCGGTCATGCTACGCTTGACGTAGAGTGATCTTAACTTGCCTACGAGTGAGGATTATACTAGAGTAATTTGGAGGTACCTATACCTAGAAAGGTACCCTAGTAGCACGGGTCAGTGCTTTAGAAACAACAAAAAGTGGTATACCTAGAACTTATCCTAGAAAAATAATTCCCAGAAATCGGGAACGTTCACACTTTCCTCGCGTCTCGCGGGGGATAATATATTTTTAAGTTGGGTAACCTATTGTCGCCGGCAAGGGTCGCGGGATAAAGCTTTCCCAACAAACAATAGTTCCGGGCCTTTGTCGCGCTCCGAGTTTAAGTAAACATTAGTAGTTGCCGCCATTGTGCGCAAGAGGTTACGGCCACCTAACTTCCACTTGTCCCCCTCGGTGCCTTTGTTTATTTGATATATTTTTGTCTTTGCTGCTAAATAAAACGGCCGTAGGAAGTTAGCTAATATTTAAGTAGGTAAGCAAGTAGAGCTCAGTACTCGCGTAACATATCGTTCTGTAAATATAGGTTGTGGTTTCTGAGTTGAGCTGTATTTCTAGTAGTTAGCAGGACTAGAAACGTAAGGGTTGAGCCAACTAACGTCACGACTGAAAGCGTGAAACATAATGCAAAACGCGGAAGTCACGATTGTACTATAAATCGCTGTTTCAACATTAGCACCTACTTTCCATAATAGCCGATAAACCAAATTTAGTTTTCATGTTACGCACCCTCGCGGGGCTACTTATAATAAGCACAATGATCAATGAAGAGTAATCCTATTGTGTCGTGTGCAGACAAAAAACCCATGTCTGAATTATTCCGCCACGCTCTCGCGACTCTAATATCTCCATTACATTAGTGGCACTCACACTCATTGTCGTCACCGCCATGTAGAGATTACCGCTGTGCGCCGAAATTTTTACAGTTGTCGAAACAGAGACAAAGAAACCCGAGTGCGATTCGAAATAGGCATAATGGGTTGTGTTTATTTAATTTAAGCCACTGGCAGCACACAATAATGGCGTATTTTCGCCGGCGCTCAAGTCGAGGCGGAGCGCCTCAGGGCAATAAAATTAATGAAGCGTGGAGATGGGACCATTTTACTTGTATTATTCGTCTCTGGGCTCTGACTGAAGCGAATGTCCATTAGTTCTGTTTTAACATGTTAGCGAGGTTGAAACGTTGTAAATGCGATTTACGTACGACGCAGAGGGGGTGGAAAAGTGGCTGGCGAGATTGCTCTCCGCTGTTGTTCGATAGTTTCGAGTGCTATTGGAAGTGAATTAAATATTTACTTTTTGTTTTTCCCTTTGACAGCTGGAAAAAAAAAAGTGGAAGAAGACTAACCGCCCCCCGCATCACTGAGTGAGCAAACATGCTATTGAATGTATCAGCGATGCATGCGTCGAACAATGGCCGCATTACGTCGCATTAGCGGTCTGATGACGATCAGATCAGGCCACTCGGCAGTTGCGCTGGGGGCGTCAGGTTCTTTGCGATAAGCATCTTAATCCGCGAATTTTGCTCGCATCGCGCGCGCCGATCTCGGCCGCCGTATGTTGGGGTGTAGCACCGTACGCTTTCGACCGTTGGAGTTTGTAACTTTACACGACTGTAAAGTTTCAAAATTGTTATTCAAAAAACAAAGCTTTAGAAAGATAGTTAACCAGCCACACTAAACAAGCTGCTCTACTAACTTCACCTTCTACTATGATGTTATCCAGCTAACCGAATTGACCGTGAATGCTTTCATAAACTGTAGACTACTCCATGCTAGACTAGTCTACGCCTGCCCTGATAACATAGCAGTCGTAGACTCGACTTTTCTTAACGAAAGAAAACTCAGACAGCAGAAGCTGGATATTGGTACAGATGTCCTCTGACAGGCACGTTTAGACAACAACTCCATTTAGGCGCTATAAACAAAACAACACTAAAATGGATGTAAACTATGTAAAGGCCTACATTAAGTGCTGTTTAGCTTCGCGCGGGTGCTAAACCGTCGCACGGTCATTACACGAGCATTTACTGGCGCGATTAGCATATCAAACGTTGTTATCTGATGTAGCGGCTCCCCACGGACTGGCCGCTGCAAGCGCATTTTATATTCACTCAACTGCCTAATTAGGGCTACCTACTTACATCTGCTAATGGTGCAGCTGAATAATGTTATGGCGGCATTATTGTAGTCGCAGGCGCAGCTAGGATTTGGTAACGAGGGTGGTCCGAAAAGTTACACGCTGGTTACAAGCAAGTAGGCATCGCATATAGAAAATGTGCTTATAGGAGCTTTACTTTGTTGCTCTACTCATTTAGTATTCGAATTTTGGTAGTTAGTTATGTGTCGATATTAATCAGTCCGATTTTTTAAATTAAATAATAACGAAATATTTCATCGAATGTCTTTAATCAAAGAAGGGTAAAGTAAGAACTACAGGCTGTTAAAAGACCGCCGACGGACCCGAAAGGTACGCATACTAGACACCAAAACAAAGTACTTTTTCGATAAATTATTGCCGGGAAATGATTTTGGTTTTTTAGGTTATACTTTTGGAAAATATTTTATCACGCAATGGAAGTGTAACGCAGAGAAGTCATATTGCACAAGCGTTGACATAAAGTTGTGTTACTTACGCTCGAAGTGCCGATGTTTAGAATACATTGCGGGTTCAAATTTTAACGTCATTTTATGCAAGAAATATTCAAAATTTTGATATAGCTTCTTGAGAAGAAATGTTAAGTACTTGATACTGAGCAAATTTCTGCAATAAAAAAAGTTTGAAAAGTCCGACTTTGAACCTCATTATCTCGGAAACCGTTAATTTCCCAGGTGTAGTTCCAGGGGCAAAAATGTTAAGTATGATGAGGACAATGCGTGGTTTCCCGCTTTGTTGGCGGTCTTTTAACATCCTGTATAGTAGGTACGTAATTGGCACTTCAACAGAAGACAAATACGAGTATCGTGCGTGTCTACGAATCGCTACGCCGCCGCCGCGCCGCCCGCCCACTCATTTATTTGTTTTAGGAGAAGCATTCCTAAGTTGTACATAAACGGATGATAAACTTTTATGTGTTCGTCGGTTACATAACAACAATAGGCTCGGGCGAGGAGCCTATATATTATGAGAGACGTAACTAGAAGTACCGACATATTTATAAAGGGGGATTTTTAAAAAGGTATGGGTTGCAGGAAAACGTTCCAAGCAGACCATCCATAGCTTTTTGAGATATTCTGAACTGCATTTACAATACATATTTTAGAAAAAAATAATTAGCCAAAAAATGCTAAAGTACGAAAAAAATAATCATGTTAATCGATCATTTAATTAATTTAATACGAGGGAAGGTTTTTAACGATTCCTGTCATTTCTGTTATTCAAACTACAGTTGGCTCCTTAGAGTCTTTTAAACCCTACACGAAACAAGATCGACAAGTACAAAAAAATAAAAAAATTGAATTTTTTTCGCTGATTGTATATTTTTTTCCAAAATCTGTGAATGCAGTTAATAATATCTCAAAAAGTTATGAATGAAAGGAACGCTTTCCTGTAACTATAACGGTTAGGCCCCGTTTTAAAAATCCACACATTAAAACATTCTAAGAAAATCTTGGGGTTAGGTAGAGGCAAATGTGGCCATTTTGCACTGTAGGTAGCCCTAAGTATGATTTCATATTCGGTCATATCTCTGCTAATTGCAAATATTCAATTCTTCCACAGTTTTTTGTTTAGCCAAGCTCAATCTTTCATACTGAAATTAGGTAGATATGCGACCGCAAGGTCTTCACGGCAAAGACATCGGAGTAATATTTCTGCTTTAGTATTTCTATAGAAGATACGTATAGGCTGAGCTGCCGGCGCTCGCGAGCGTTTTAGTGCGTCCGATTTCCATACAAAAACTCCTATTTCCCGAGCTAAATGGCACGTGAGAGCACATAAAACTGCGGCGAAACTCCGCGCCATGTCCCCGCCTAGTTAGCTATTCGTTTTTATTTTACCTCTTTAGCTGACTTCGCTATAAATTACGACGCTTGACAAGTTAGCCGCTGGATGAAAAACTTGGTAGGATTTTCCGAGGGAAGATTTTCGGTTTCTCTCAAATTATTCAGCTACGTTGGAGCTGAACTGTCTACGACTCTACTTATATGAGGAAAACAAGCTACAAGACCTGAGGGGTTTGCAGGAGTTTTACTGGAATAAAAGTATAATTTATACCTAGTCTTCAGCAATTGGATGAACTGCGTTAATTATTAATGCTTAGTTAGTTACGATTAATATTTTATAACAGGGACATATACACGGTACCACCGTACCACCAAAGCACTCTGTTTTTCAAATAAGTACCTAAGTACGAAATCTAGCGCGAAAGTGGTGTTTTGGGCACATTTGTCCCATTTTATAAAGATGGTCGGACTTCAATAAACTTCATGTCAAATGAAAGCTCTTGAAGAGTACTTCAATTTATTCTATGGCAGCTTAGTCGAAATCGAGCGCGAAAGTGGTGTTTTGGGGATGGGCATATTGGGCCCACTGACAGTTGACACTGTCGGACCTCAATTAACTTCATGTCGAATGAAAGCTCTTGAAGAGTACTTCAATTTATTCTAAGGCAGCTTAGTCAAAATCGATACAAAACACCACTTGCGCGCCAATACTTGGGACTTTAAAAAACGCACATATCGAATTAAATTAAAAAAAAAAAAGAGTATTTGACATTACCCTGGATGACTCCCCTGGAATGGTAACGTGAAACTTCCGATTAGGGCGCTAAAGTGTAAGTTAGTTTACGTTCGTAAGGAGGTATCACTCACGTCCCGTAACCGTTACCTTCAGCCATGAAAGTTAGCGACTTGTGCCATATCCGAGGAAGTGATTTGTCAGGGACGCCCCCTCTCAATTGAATAATTCAAATAATCGAGGTATTTATATGTAAATGGCGGGCAACATCTCCATACGAAAGGGCCGATCGGTACATAAATTTGGCAAGACGACATGAAAACTGCGACGCACCGCCGATCTGATTTATTCGGCAAGTTTTGGTAGAAAAACTAATACTCCATTTACATTCAGGCCCTCGCGATGCTCCTCGCATCGCAGCAGAGACATTCACATTTTCAAACAAAAAAAAAATGTATGGCCATAATTCAATTTATTAGCAAAGGTAAAGTAGAGCTAAAATTTTGGGTCATACGTTGAAACCTCTAAGGCTCTAATAGGCAGTACTGCTCTTCTACGCGTTTCCCTGCTCACTTCGGTTGCAGCATGCGTGATGTAAACGCGGCTTAGCGGGCGTCAGGAAATGTTTGTCTAATCGCATTTATTGCCCTCCACCCCGAGTTTTGCGCTCTACGGCACATCACGGAGGCGACAGAATTTTATTGGAAAAACTGCCAAAACAAAAACGGTATATCTGTCGTGGCCAGATCTTAAAATTAACCACTTCATGATGTAGCCAACAATTTCATGAAATGGAAAAACCCACTGCCCACATCATGATAATATGGCCTGGCCAGATCAATGAATAATCATCGTTTGACGATATAAAAAGTTGAGCTGTTGATCATATTATCGTGGCAACTTCATTATGTAACCAAACATTTGGTAATCATATCGCAAAATAGTTACATTGTTCACTTTGATTTAGTAGCAAAGCCAATAAGTTGGTGCCTGCTTACCAGTGGTATCCCTCCGGACCACTTCTATGGGCATGAGGTACTTACTTTTTTTTTATTTCTACGGAACTGAACATTTAGCATAGTGGGTGACATAAGGTTAATATAGGGCCAAATTAATAAATCATCCAGTTGACTTGGACACACAAAATATCGAATTATCGTAATGTAGCGACATTATTGCCAAACTGTCGTGTGTCGGTATAATAATAAAACCCTTAATGTATCACCCGTCGAGTGGGAGTCCATCATTCATTCTCATCGCTCGACCATAAAATAAATTGAACAGAAGTACAGAAAACAGTAAACAATAAACATTCATTTTGGCGTTCTAAAAGTTGTCTCAAAAGTCTCATAAAATCTCGCGTCTTCTTTGTGAGTTATTCAAGTTCAAACGTCAAAAAAAAAGGTTATTCCAAATTCTAAGAGTATTTACGCTCAACATAAAAAAAATATATAAAAATTACACATTTATAACTCGCATATCGAAATAATGTTAATACTTTGAGGAACTAGAATAACAGGGGCTACTTTGAGAAACCAGAAAAACGATACCAAACTTGGTCTAGTTGCTTGGTCTAGCTACGCGCTTTTCGCCCTTTTACTCAAAAACGCTTGAGCTCATAAAAATGCTTTTGGGACAACTTTTAGAACACCAAAATTAAGGTGTTACACGAGTTTCCAGCTTATTATCTCTCATTCCGAGGTGAAATCCCTATATCGCTGGGCTATAGAGCTTTTCAAACACCAAGCAAAGTCAACATTAGGACAAAGGTAAGATAGAATCGCGCGATACATCATAATATGAATATAGGTATATCAGTCTGTCCAACTTTGTTCATAGGCTGAGAAATTTAAATGCATTGCCTTCTGAATCATTTTATTTTGTGATTGAACCTTCACAATACATTGTGACATCAATCATAGTGCGCAGGGCGCCACAACAAGGTAAAGTGTTAATAATTTGCTCCAACCCTTTTTCCGCATCTATGGTGCGAATTCTCATCTGTAAAACTGATATTAAATACTTATATCGCTGACACGATAGTACTATTTATAAAACATCGCAATGAACGTAATCTAGGGTTTTGGAGAATTAGTCGAGCGTGTCATAATAAAAGCTGCTCAGAATCACCAGTAGGTAGAATCATAATGTTGAACGAAGCTTCGAAACGAACCAAAGTGCCCAGTGAGTGCATTGCACTGTATCATTTCTTAGCATCTACTCAGCAACAGCTATGAATTGTTTTAAAAACGACTGGAAAACCCGAAACTTCAGCAGCATCTAAACAACAACGCAATAACGAAACCGAAAGAAAAACTCTCTGAAAGCAGAGAACAATGGGCTAGTAGAAAATAACGTAAAAGCGAGCAAGCTGGCAATAAAACGCACTTTATCAGGTGCCGGCCTCATCCGCAACTCTTATAGAAGTTAAATCACACAAAAGGATAGACCGATATTTGTTTAATATACCTCAGGGGCTCACTCAAGTCTGTAGAGCAAGAATTAAATATCGGACCAGTTTTGGGAGAGGAAAGTGGACAGTATTTTTTTAACAGATTTGTCTGTAGGTACTGCTATAGGTACGCTTTTAAACAATAATAAGCGTTCAATAAATAAAAAGTATCGAGCTTTTCGGCCTTGTATAGGCCTTTGCATCTACGAAATGATTTAATTCATATAACGTCCAGTGGCACCTTCACTCGCTCTATATGGGTGAAGTGAGCACTCGGACGCTGTAGTGAAGAGAATAGGAACAGTACTTATTGGTCGGGGGCAATGACCGTGTAAGGTCATTGGTCAAAAGCGCGTAAAATATCATTATCACCTCACATTACAAACTAGAGCCCTTCGATTTTCAGTTTCAGTGAAACAGGCTTATATTACGATTTCGGCGATTGCTGTCAGATTCTAAATAAGTCTATTGGGGATCTGTGACAAAATCTTGATTAGTTAGATTCAGTTGAACTCTTGCTTATAGCGGTTCTCTTGTCGGTTCTTGCGTTAAACGCTCAGCTAGTATTCTGAGTGTATTTGTTTTGTGGTGCTAATGACCGGCCCTCCACTCCGCGGTAATGAAAGTCGATAGCCGCCCCCATCCGAACCACTTTGATACTTTAATTACACTCAAATAACAACTTCAGCTAAGTATTGGCTTGTTTTTTGGTCATAATCGAGGGGTTTCTATTTGTGTCACACACACATTTCCATGTTTTTTAAAAGGAGTTGTTTTTGATGGAAAATTATAAGCAATACGTAGGTACTTACTTGGGCCATGAAAACTTGGTCATCTCTCATTGCTCATGATGTCATGACTAGAACGGCACCCCTTTGTTTACCAATCTCTCCTACCTGCGAGAGGAGCTACCTAGACTTCCATGTAAGAGTCTACACTTCCATAGCAATTATTTAATGAACAAAAGTACCAAAAGCGCTTGTTCCTCACCGTTCACGGCCAGCGGACCGTAACTGCGAATTAACAGCGCGCCGGAAGAAAAATGATTGTGACAGTCCACCCTAATGGACCAGGCTGCTGCGCAATACAGCTCCGCACAAGTGTGAAGACGCCTTTACAGCTTTAAAGCACACTATTGAAGGAGTTGTGAGTAGTCGCCCGTAAATCGATGCCGTACACATTTGATAGCTCATAAATAAACAGTATCAAGTAATGAATAGTTTGGAAAGGGTGTCTATCTGATGTTCACATCAACTTAAATCCGTTGGGTATTATTATTCACGCGGGGCGTCACGTCCCGAGCCGATTCGACACGAGGAGCGCTCCTCCCCTTCGATACAACTCTCCCTTCACAAATTAAGTGTAAAACAAACCTAATGAAATTTAAATATCTCCTCGGCGACGCAATAACTGAACAAATAAAATCATACCGCCCAGCGGGGGAGCATAATCGCTTCTATTGTGTACCAAATTATTCCACTCACACGAGATGGAACTTTTGCGCAGTGAGTGCGACATAAAACTCTGTATGACGCGGCGGCGTGCATCATTATAGCGAGTGTGACAAGGTTGCAGGAGCTGAGACGTCGCAAGTAGGGGCGGGGGTTGTCGTAATAGGCTCTCGGGGTGATACCCAAACCTCTCATTGTTGGCTTGTTAGCAGATAATTCGCTGTAACGCGGTTAGCGAATGTGGAAGGAAATCTGCTTGTGGCATTACGTGATGTTCTCTCGCGAGTCGCGGTTCAACGTTATGAAAACATTTTCAGAAAAATGTGGTAGTGTAACATACTTATGTGCTTTCTTATGTGAATTATATCTCACGGAACGAGTTCGTTTATTTATATAGGAAAGAGAGTCAAACAAGGCTAAAAGAAACATTATTATTCTAACAGATTGCGTCGCGTATCCAAATGAATCTCTTTTAAAAACACGTTTCCACGAGTCCCCTTCAAAGGGAAGGATACTAATTTTCTTTTCGAGTTTAAAAGAAGGTTCCTTTCAAGAAGTGGAAAAAAGTTACAATCGGAGAGGAAATTTGCGTTTTAAATCCTCTAATGAAGCCAAGAACTTTCTAATGGAGGGGTGAAAGGCTGCGGGAAATTGAGGAAAAAACTCAAGACGTAATCGCGAGCGCTGCCTTGCGAAGACTGAAACGGTACTGGGTTTAAACTAGCTTTGTTTGCCGATCCGCCCGCATGAATTACTTTTTTCTTCATTTTTATCCATGAAACTGTAGCAGATATACATAAAGTTTACACCTTTTAGTGGGTGGCAAGAGAAGAGTGGCGAACACAATGGGGAGGGTTACCCTTGACGCTATTGCGATCAAATTGCAAAAGTTTTAAAATTAATTTCTCTTTGAATTCGCATAGTTATGCTTTGATTGTAAATACTTTTTAATGTTTATTCAAAGTAAGGCTGTTTTATTCAATAAAAACACAAAATGCGTCTTAATTTGTAAAATATAAAATTTTGTAAATTGCGCCATATTGCGACCGTATTGGAAAAATGCGTCAAGGGTAGAGGGGCTGTAATGGGACACTAAAGAAGAAAACCCTTTGAAATACAAAGCGCTCAACAAAACAAAATCATTCACACCATCCAAGGTGTTTGAGACCAAAAAAAATATGATTATTGTGTCGGTCGACCTTAACTTAACGGAATTTAATGATAATACGAGTAATTAGGTGTTTTGTAACAAAATTTATTCATATAATAATACAATAGATACTAGAATTCGATACTAAACCGAGTCAACACTGTTGTGACACTGTCGCAATCATCATTAAGCACCAACGACCGAAATACAGACAACCGTACGTACCCACTAGCTTTCATTACTAACACATCAAAACGCTATTTGCAATTTTTACAACGTAAATTAAATAAATACTTAAAACTCGGCCGCATCACAACACATCTCTCGACTGGCGTTCATGTGGCTAACAATTTTGTATAGTCAAACACACAAACGTCAGTTTCGATCTATTTAGCAGATGGCCGACCTATAAAAATACAATACAATTTTAGTGACTTCGAAGCTGAAGAAGTAACTGTGGCAACGTTTGTACGTTATTTTATCAAATGTTTGCTCGCTCATTTCGATAAACCAAAACCATACGCAAAACATTTTATAGCGAACTAAGTTTTTTCGGAAGCAAAAGCGATTCAAAACATCAATAAATAACCCTCTTTGGTTTCGAATTCACTCAAATTGCGCGGTGTATAAAACAGCAGTGTTTCTCGCATAACACATTCAGAATGCAAATCATTATTTGATTGTATTTTAAAAATATTCAGTGGATATTAAATTGCTTCGGATCAGAGTAGGCACTTATGTGATTTTGACATGTAGCTTGTGTGTTATGGAACTTGGAAGTCATCATTGAAACAAATCAATATGGACAAAGGAGATGCAGACATGCTATTAGCTCTTGTCTTTTTTCATTTTAGCAGAATCAGATGCCAGCTTTATAACCAATTTATGGTTTTTGTTTTCGTCACTTTTGAATCCGTTGTTTAAAATGTGTTTATCTTTATTTTGTTTATTTAAAATGCCTACCTAATGAAAGTAATGAATGTTAATTTATAAATTGATTACTTAATAGATTTTATACGACAACACGAACAGATAGTAAATATACAGAAATACGGGAAAGCGGGAAGCTGTCGAATTTGCTTCCACAAATAACAACAGTCGCCGCAACTTTACTGGCTACATGTGACTGCGGATATACATGAGAGACATTGGACGCATATTTTGTTCAATAAATACACCATGTTACAGAAAGCTCTTGTTATACTTTAGGGGACCATTCTAATCATTAATAAAAACGATGTCAACTTTGAGGGCAATGCAAAAAAATACATGTGTATCTGCTGCTCCAATTCATCACCCATTACATGAATTGCATATTGAAGAATTTGTATTGTTTTTATTATTTCTTAGTTGTCATCATAGTTGAAGTTGGAGGACCCCCTCAAGTATGTATGACCTTTCAAAAACACGATTACGCATCTTGCAGTTAGCAAGCAGAAACCTATTATCGCTGCCAAACAGCACCATCGATTAGGGACGATATTACTTTCCGGTTACATCTGAAATATTCCCACAAATTGGCAGTGTAAGTGTAAAGCCGGAATTACATTACGAAACTAGTTTCATGCATTTTCGAATACATTGCCGATTGAACAAGACGGTCCGACATGAAATAGTTTTTTGTGACATCAATGTATTCGAAAATGCATGAAACTACAGGGTGCACTCTAAGTCGATAGCTAAACTTTAAGTAGGCTATCTACTGATCAATACAAACAACTTGTATAATCCGTGCGGAATGAGAATGGGATGCGACCTTTTGGAACTGAGACGCGCGCGGTAAGCAAACTCGCGTCGATGCAACCTTGTCAAAGTAAAATACAGTATGTTTTCGAGTGACTTTGACAAGGTTCCATCCCATTCTCATCCCGCGCGCATTATACTAGGTGGCGAAAAAAATTAAGTGAAAAAAATATCAACTGTTCCATACAAAAGGTCGACTCAGTACTGTGCCAAATGTATGAAACAGCTGATATTTTTTTCGCTCCATTTTTGTCGCCACCTAGTACAAGTTGTTTGTATTGAACAGTAGACAGCCTACTTAAAGTTCCGCTATCAACTTAGAATGCACCCTGTAGTTTCATCCATTTCGAAATACATTGCCGATTGAACAAGACGGTTTGACATGAAATAGTTTTTTGTGACATCAGTGTATTCGAAAATGCATGAAACTAGTTTCGTAATGAAATTGTCGGCGTCGGCGCAATGACTTCAAGATACGTAAACCGGGGGCTGGTAATAAGATATTTGAACCGTTACTGACTCTACTGCAGCACGGCGGCGTTGGCGATGATGGAGGGCGAGTTGATGGTCTCGCCCAGGCTCTCCAGCAGCTCCTTGCGGTAGTCGTCGAAGTCGCCGTCGACCTGGTGGGGGTGATAAAAGAAATGTTTTACATCCTGTAGTTCCATTCATTGAAACGCTAATATAATTTTGTTACAGCATTTTGTGTTCCATTGCTCTACAGGGTGCACTCTAAGTCGATAGCAGAACTTTAAGTAGGCTGTCTACTGATCAATACAAACAACTTGTACTAGGTGGCGACAAAAATGGAGTGAAAAAAATATCAGCTGTCTCATACATTTGGCGCAGTACTGAGTCGACCTTTTGTAAGGAACAGCTGATATTTTTTTCACTCCATTTTTTTCGCCACCTAGTACAAGTTGTTTGTATTGATCAGTACATAGCCCACTTAAAGTTCCGCTATCGACTTAGAGTGCACCCTGTAGAAACTATACTTAGCGAAACTATGTTTCAGTTTTTTAGCTGCTGAGCTTTTTGCTGGCTCTGCGACCCAATCATCCTACTTCCTACAGTAGGAAGTAGGATGATTGGGTCGCAGAGCCAATCATCCTACTTAATAACTATCCTACCTACTAATATTATATTTGTGAAAGTTTGTAAGTGTGGATGGATGGATGGATGGAAGTTTGTTACTCTTTCACGCTGAAACGGCTGAACGGATTTGGATGAAATTTGGAATAGAGATAGCTTAGACATCAAAATAACACAGGCTACATATTATCACGCTTTTACACTTAGGAGCAAAGTAAAGCATATATAATTTTTCTGCTGAAACGGCTGAACAGATTTGGATGAAATTTGGAATAGAGATAGCTTAGACATCAGAATAACACATAGAATACATATTATCACGCTTTTAAACTTACGAGCAAAGTAAAGCATATATCCTTTTTCTGTAGTCCTCGCGGACGAAGTCGCGGGCAAAAGCTAGTCTTAACTAAAACTGCTTGCACCTCCATCGCGTATTCAAACGCTAATGATTGATAGTTAATCATATGACGTAGCGCCCACCTCTGGTGTCAGAGTTTCTAGGCCGCCCAAAGGGCCTCTGACATGGCTTAACGATTATGTTATTAACAACCGGGACCCACGGTTCAACGTGCCTTCCGAAGCACGGAAGTGCTCAGATATTATTGCCACTAGCGGTCACCCATCCATGGACTGACCGCGCCCGTTGTTGCTTAACATCGCCAATCGATCAAGAATGATTGCCAAGATCTACATATTTCTATCTATATTTACTGTACGGTATATTTACTGTAATTTCAATTTTATAATCTTTGATTGTATCAGACAATTTTGTTATATTGTAGTGCCCTAACTGGGTGTCGTGTAATTCACTTATACAGGGTGGCCCAAACATAGACGTCAAGCGAGAAAATCTAGATAGCTGACACCGAGGGCTACCCGAATCACCCCCATGTATGTTCAGCCATTTTTTGTCGTTTAGAAGTTATGAGGCTTTTAAGGTTTTTTTGAAAAAAAATACCTAGCACTGGATTTTATTTTGTAACTTTTTTTTCATTCGTCTTTTCAGCAATTTTTTTTATTCTTTAGAGTCTCAGATAAATTATCTATCACCTAAAAAAAAATGATCAGCTACGGACTTTTAAAAGATACCGGAACTTTGATCCAAAGTCCAAAAATTTTGTTTTCAAGAAAACATCACTGATATAGTTAGTATGGGAAAAAAATAAGAAGCGATCTGAAGGACTTTTTATTGATTTCAAAAACTTTCCTAAAGCCTCATTCTTCAGAATAATACAAAAAACCTGTCACTTTATAGGACTTTTATTCAAGTAATTTGCGATCAAAGTCGAAAAACTGGAGTTAGAAGAAATTTTATTTCAATCGATTTTCATTTATTTTGGTCGATTCGGACAAAAAACATTGCGGATCGGCTTAAAATCATCTGTCAGTAGGATCTGCATTAGAAATTCACGAAAAAATAAAAAATATTGAAATTAGTTTCTCAATATTCTTTAAAGATAAGATTAAGCCAATAACGGACTTTCGAACAAAAAACTTTGCCTTCCGAATTATTACCTCATTGATGGTTTGGTCTTCTATAACATAAAGCGTGCAATCGGTCTCGCGGATCAGCCGCTCGTCGTGAGACACTATGATGACGCCGCCCTTGTAGCCGTTGATCGCCTCCGCCAGCGCGTCTATGCTCTCGATGTCGAGGTTGTTTGTCGGTTCGTCCTGTGGGGGGAGGAGACGGATTGTACGTACATATTGGTTGGCAGTGAATGAAAGCTTTAGCTAGAGTCTGGCTACCGAGAGTTGGCATTGAGATTATTTAAAAACTTTTTACATGGCAACTCTAAGGTAACGTCAACGTATGTCAACGTCAATCATATGCCATATAGACTAGTTGTGCTCCGCGGTTTTACTCGCCAGTCTCAATGTGGTCATTGAATCCCGTAGTAAGCGTCTTTTAAGTCCTAAAACGAATCCCCATACGAATTTTGAGATTTGTAGCTCTTGTAGTTTAAGAGATCGTAAGTCAGTCAGTCAATAAATAAATAATTCACTGTGTACTACCAAGTATCAAAACCGATTATTCCAATTTTCTCGTAGTAATATTTCTGTTGCCACAGTGAGTTTTTTTTAATTTGCCGCCCTTTTCCATTGCCAACTCTCGGTAGCCAGACTCTATAAACAATAATTTATCTCCACGGAGAGTGGTGGCCCAGAATGGGTCCACGGTCGGTTGGTAGACCAAAAGCTCGGTGGATCGATGATATTGTGAAAACAGCAGTAAGACAATGGACAAGATTGGTTTCTGACCGAAGGGGTTGGCGTGAAAAAAAGATGCCTATGCCCAGCAGTGGGCTTTACGCATGGGCTGAATAGATGCAAAAAAAAAACTCACCAATATAACAACATTTGGCACTATAAGCAATAGCTCTAAGGTGACAAGTCTTCTCTGTCTACCGCTAAGATCCTTCATCTTGATGGCATGAGCGAGTGTAATGATCATTTAATCTTTAATTTGATGGGCTATAAAGAACTTACCAATATAACAACATCAGGCGCCATATTCGTCAGCTCCGCCAGGGCCACTCTCGCCTTCTGTCCGCCGCTGAGGTCCTTCATCTTTATCGTATGCGCGTGGCTGGCGAGGCCGAAGGTACCCAGAGCCTTGCGCGCCTTCTCGTACTGAAGGCCGAACAGTCGCTGGAGGTATTCGGCGGGGGTCTCTTCAGCCGTCAGGTGCTCGCCCGAATGCTGGTCGAAGCGGCCTATCCTCTGTGGAAAGGTATAAATAATAAAGGCCTTTGCATCTACGCAATGAGATGATTTATACAGCGTCCAGTGGACCACTCGGCGCTGCAGTGCTTGGCACATTGTGCTGGCATGTACCTAGTTGACTTAGTTTATTTTCAAAGTTACGTACATTTGTGAATTTGAAGTAGCAAAACCACTCACTAACGGTGAATATGAAATAAATCTCACAACTAGCGCCGCCAATGGAAAAAAAATCATATCTTTTTTTGGATGCGTTTTTAGCAAAAAACTTTTTTGCTAAAAACGCATTGTGAGACGTATGGCGTCTGAAGGAAAAACATCGTGATGAAAGAGTAAGTTAGATATTATGGTAGGGGTAGGTAAACGTTTGAGGTAGCGGCCATCCCTGGGGTGTCAGGAGTGGGGTGTCAGTATTATCAGATATTATCAGCAGCGTACATTCTGTTGTTCCTGTGCTTACCAGCCTGTGGTTCCTGATGAGGTCGCCGCGGATAGGGGTCAAGTCGCCCACCAGTAGCTTCAGGAATGTGGACTTGCCCATGCCGTTGGGGCCGGCAATGGCAATGCAGCTTGCGGTCTGTGGTTCCTGTGCTTACCAGCCTGTGATTCCTGATGAGGTCGCTGCGGATAGGGGTCAAGTCGCCCACCAGTAGCTTCAGGAATGTGGACTTGCCCATGCCGTTGGGGCCGGCAATGGCAATGCAGCTTGCGGTCTGTGGTTCCTGTGCTTACCAGCCTGTGATTCCTGATGAGGTCGCTGCGGATAGGGGTCAAGTCGCCCACCAGTAGCTTCAGGAAGGTGGACTTGGGACCGACTATGGCAACGCAGCTTACATTCTGTTGCAGTGGCGGATCCAGGATTTTGGTTTGGGGGGGGCTTGAATCCAAGATTTTGGTTCGGGGGGGGGCTTGAACCCAATAAGCGTAGGTTTTCAAGATTCAAGATTTCAAGAAGAAGAGAAGAATAAAGTATACAAAATTGATTTTGATAGAGGGTCTCAGATGCTTTTGGGGGGGAGGGAGGGCTTGAGCCCCTTAGCCCCCGCCCCCCTAAATCCGCTACTGTTCTGTTGTTCCTGTGCTTACCAGCCTGTGGTTCCTGATGAGGTCGCCGCGGATAGGGGTCAAGTCGCCCACCAGTAGCTTTAGGAAGGTCGACTTGCCCACGCCGTTGGGCCCCACGATGGCCACTCGCGAATTGAGGTCTATACCGAAGTCCACGCCGATGAAGAGGGGCTTTTGGCCCTCGAAGTTGAAATCCACGTCTGGGGGTAAATGGAGAGGTTTTAAACTAATTTTTAAAGATTTATTATAAGGTTAAAACATTCGCTCGGGACAGGCTTGGTCTCGCACGGGTTAGTGCTTCAGAAAAAACAAAAAGTGGTTCAAAATACCAAAACACAACTTTGTCGATTGATCTACATGCAATCTCGCGAAATTTTAGATAAGCTGAGGTTTCGCAAGATTACGAATATTATTCTCGCGAGATCTCGCACAAAAGTCAGCTGTACGCCAGTTATATGGTAGCTCTTACCGCGTGCGGCATAAGGGCGTAAATCAAACAACAACAAAAAACTATCTTCCTAGACACAGTTTTGTTCTAAAGTTACCCGTAACGTAGCAGGGCAGAGCGTGTAAGGTCGACGTGGTTTCGACTGTACTTGCGAAGATATTTTTTTCAGTCTCCTTCTAGGGTTTGAGGTGGTAGGGTTTTGACGTTAAAATTCCTGCCTAAGTCCGCCTTCTGCGATGTATGAGAAAGAGATCCGCTTACTGACCTAACAGGCAAAGACTACAAGACGTCTAACTTACTATGTAAACCAAGAATGGGCGGCTGTAGCGGCGGCGGGTCGGGGAAGCTAAACTTGACGATGTACTCTTTAGGCCTCTGCAGCAAGGCCGCAGGTCCTTGTCCGTCTTCGTCCTCCTTCTGCGACTTGCTGCGATTCTTCTCCTGCTTGCGCGTGAGCGCCTCCTTCTGTTTCTTTTCCTGTTCGAGAGACGAGGGCGTTTAGTGGCTCGTAGATAGAAAGATGGATGGCAACACTTTATTGTACACCAAAAAATAATTATTTACATCTTAACCTAAAAGTACATATTCTCAAGTGAGAGAGAAAAAGAGAAAGAGAGAGAAAGAAAGAGAGAAAGAGAGAAAGAGAGAGAGAGAGAGAGAGATAGACTGAGGGTGGGAGAGAAAAAGATGAGACAGAGAGGCGAAAAAGTGAGATCCTATATCGAGTATCAGACAAACATAAACAAACAATCCATTAGACTCTTGAGTATCACTTGAGGTAAGCAAAGGAGATAATATTTTTAACCCCCGACCAAAAAGAGGGGGGTTATAAGTTTGACCACTATGTGTATGTGTGTGGGTCTGTCTGTGGCGCCGTATAGCTCTTAAACTGGGGAACGGATTTGGATGCGGTTTTGTTTTATTTGAATGCAGATTTTCTAGCGAGTGATCTTGTTTTATACTGTTTTATCAAATTCGTTTCAGACGTTTAGGAGATATAAGATTGCAGGGTTAACCAACAGGAGTATAACTCGTGTCATTAAAGAAAACATTTAGGATTGACTTCAAAACACTCGCCCTCTCGCTCTAATTAATACAGTCAAAGCGAGACAACGCTAGGTTTTTAACTCCGTCCTAAATGTTTTCTTTAATGACACGGTTCATAATATGCTAATTTGAAGCTAAAATGTCAAGGGTATTTTAAATTTATTAGTCATAGCATTACTCACAGCCTGCTTCTTCGACTGCCCGTGCGCCTTCAGATCCTTTAACCTCTTCTCCTGCTTCTCGTATTCTTTATGTTGTTCCTTTCGTTTCTGCACGAACATCTTCTTGAACATGGAGTAGTTTCCCTTGTAGTAGAACAACTTCTGCTGGTCCAGGTGGATGATCTCGTTACACACGTTGTCGAGGAAAGACTGGTCGTGGGACACCACGAGAAGCGTCTTCTTCCAACCCTGGAGGTAGCTGGAATGAGTTTGAACTGTTAGGGCGCAAAGAGTTCCGCATAGCAGCGGTTAGGTAAATAAAGAGGTCGAGAAAGCCAAACTTAGCAATTCACAAAATCGGTAACTGTACTTTTTATTGAAAAAACAAACATTCGTCCTGGAAAATTAAGAATAAGTAAAATAGAAAATTTTCGTAAAGAAGAGTTCGTCCTGATAATTATTTGGAAAATTACACACATCGAAAAATTTGAAATGGGTCCTAATCGCCGGCTTCGTTTTTTGTTGTTTTTAACGCGTTGACTGCAGTTGTAGGTCTATGAAAATCAGAAGTAATTTTCGAAAGCATACAGAAAGTTACAAAACCGTTAAAATAAAATGGGACAGCCTATGAACACATGCAAGTTTGGGATATAGCCATAGCAAGCTAGCTAGGCTACTTAGCTACTCTTAAGACGGTCAACGATTTCGAAACAAACAACTATATTGTAATCTCTCTTTAGGGTTCCCACGATACAGGCTAGGCCTAGTGTGGGAATCACCATCTAATCCTGTTAATTTAAATTTGTCGAAAAATCGCTATGTTACTAGTTACCTATCTTGATTTGAAAACTTGTTTGTGTAATCTTAAAATACTTATGTATACTGTGCATCCTTTTTATCTTATCTTATCTTATGCCAAATTTAATTTGATTCGATCAAATTGTTTTTACAGGTGGATTTTGTGAGGAAACTTACAAAAAAAAACAGCTCTAGTTAGCCTATACATTTTGGTAGGACATAAGTTTCTTCTAAACGATCAGTTACGAAGCCCTCGAGACAAAAAAAAATTGAATTACTAAAAATGTATGATCTTTACATACTTGTTGCACTTACTTATCCAACCAAATGACGGCGTTCAAATCCAAATGATTAGTCGGTTCGTCGAGCAACAGTAGCGTAGGTTCAATATAGAGTGCTCTAGCTAAGGACACTCTCATACGCCAACCACCGGAGAAATTCTTTGTAGCTCTATTCTGCATCTCTTTGTTGAAGCCCAGACCGGCTAGGATACGGCGCGCGCGCGGCTCCGCCGAGTCTGCACCTATCGCCTTCAGCTCTGCGTATACCTAAGGATTTTATGTATTTTCTAAAGCACTAACCCGTGCTAGGGAATTATATAAAGATTTTTATAAGGTTGAAAAATTCGCTCTGGACAGAATTTGAACCCGCAACCTTCTTGCATTCCGTGCAGGCGCTCTACCAATTGAGCTACCGAGTCAAGTAGCTGTCGATGCGAATCCAGTCCCGAGCGAATATTTTAACCTTATAAAAATCTTTACTGAGGACTTTAGTTTACAGTTAGCATGGGCGTCGCCATTATTACTTTTAGGGGGGTGCATAGTGCATTTTCATCCAAAGGCGGATTAGTAGTCTCGGCCGCCCTAGGCTATGTAGTAAAGTCGGCCACACGCTAGGATACCCCTTTTTGTTCGATTGGCGCCCTTATGCCGCGCGCGGTAAGAGCTGCCATGGGGTATCTGAGACTGCGGCCGACCGTACCAGCAGCCGCCCCTTTCTTAATCTTTCGATGTTCGTGATTTCTATCATTGTGCTTAAATAGGACACAGCGCGCCCGAATTTTACCGATTTCGGTCAAGCTTTTATTCAAAGAGTAACTGAATAAAAACAACTATGTATTTTCATTCCTGACATGGGGTTGCAAGTTCACCCCCTTGCACCTTGCTGCCGGCGCCCATGACAGTTAGTAAAAGAAGATTATCGTAAAATAATAACCGTGGGCAGTAGGCAAGACGCCGACCCAATGGGGCGATGACATGAAAAGGGCATCAATCGCTTGATTATCCTGACACCAAACGCTGCCAAATGGCTAAGAGAGCTGGATGTTCGCCTGTGACTTGTTTAGTTTTTAATGTGTGTTATTTTGTTGTAATATAATTTTGTGGCCATACGAATAAATAAATAAAATCAAAAAGGCGGCTGGAAAGTAGGGGACGCCACAAGACCCGGGGAGGTCGGCGTGACAAGGAAGAGGCCTATGCCCAACAGTAAGCGGCATGCATGGTGTACGGGCCAACCCGCAGAGTTTGGGTATATCATGAATAATACAGAGGCAGCAATTCCGCGCGCCCGCGACGCGTCTATTGCTGTAGAGATAGATTTAAAGCAATCACGCGCCCTCGTAGCACGAGAAAAACGGTGATTACTAGGCTACTTACCTCATTTAATCTATCTTGTTTCTTGAGATCGCCCTTTTCGATTAGAGCTTCTAATTCTTTGCATTCCTTTAACAGTTCTGAAACAAACACATTTGTAAAGTTGGCGATAGATAACTTTTAAACATAATTGCAGTTTCATCAAACTACGGTTTCATAGATGGCCTAATGGGGCCTGATGTGTATCTTAAAGTGGATGATTATGTTTTAATCTTTGATGTAAGCGTTAACTAATCGAGCAACGCCCAGCCGAGATCTTTTGTTCTTCCATCGTTTAAAATTGCTGTCGCTCTACCGGTTAAAAACTGGCTTAAACTGTAATTTTTAATTCGAGTCCACGGAATGACAGTTGTTACAAAGGCTTTATCTGTCAGTAGCATACTAGCAACTGTCATTCCGTGGACTCGAATTAAAAATTAGAGTTTAGTCTTGTTAGGTGTGTTGCCGTGAGAGAAGGTAAAGACACGTACCAGTCCTCTTGACGTCAGACTCTAGCAGTGTGTCGACAGCGCTCATGTCGCTGGCAGTAACCTCCTGCTCGCAGAGCAAAATGTCTATGTGTGGCGGCACCGGGAACACTCTTTGCGCTGTGAACAGAGATAATATACAGGGTGTTAAAAGACCGCCAACAAAGCGGGAAATCACGTATTGTCCTCATTATAATGAACATCTTTGCCCAAGGAACTATGCCTGGGAAATCAACGGTTTCCGAGATTTAAAGTCGGACTTTTCAAAACTTTTTTTTTGCAGAAATGTATTCAGTATCTAGTTCTTAACATACCTTCTCAAGAAGCCATATCAAAATTATGAATATTTCTTATAAAAAACGACGTTAAAATTCGGCACTTCAAGCTTAAGTAACATAAACTTATACCTACGCTTGCGCAATATGACTTTTGTGCGTTACACGTCCATTGCGTGATATAATATTTTTCAAAATTATAACCTAAAAAACCAAAATCATTTCCCACCAATAATTTATCGAAAAAGTACTTTGTTTTGGTGTCTAAATATGCGTGGCTTTCGGGTCTGTTGGCGGTCTTTTAACAACCTGTATAAGTCAGAGTTATTCTGATTGGCGAATAATATGAGATTCAAGCTGAGAATAATATGAGATTCATCATTCTATCGCGTTTAAGAGTCCTCGCCCACGGCGACTTTTTGTAGCGATGCTGTCGCGCGTTCGTATCGATACAGTCGCGATGCGGTCCCTAGCTGTGTACCCTCGCCCACCGTAACCACGATTCAGTCGCGATGCAAACGCGATACCGTCGCGCTTCTGTCGCGATGCAAACGCGATTCGCGCGCCACCCTTCCTCCGTTCTCTCCCCGATATCGTCCGACAGGGTCGTGCGTTTGCATCGATACAGTCACGACTCGCGATGCTGTAGAACGTTAGTAGCGCGTTGCAAATTTATTTTTCTGTCAGTCAATACAAGTAATGTACCATTTCATTTCACTACGTAAAGCAATATGGCGCTACTCGATGCGCGACGAAGACGCTCGTCGTTTCGTTGCACTACCGGCGCCAAATCCATCACATCCGAAAAAAAAAGCCTGCTAATCGTAATGAATGACGTAATGTTCGTTTTTGTCTGTAATATTCTTTCTTTGCACAAATAGTTATCTATATATCTAGCTGTGATACTTACCCAAATGTCGCAGAAGCGTGGTCTTCCCGTGTCCGTTGGGCCCAACCAGACCGTAGCGGCGACCAGCAGCTATCAGCAGATTGGCATTGATGAACAGATCCTGGCCCTTCGCCGCTATTGAAAAGTTCTCCACTTTGATGTCCACCGCGTTCTCTAGGGCCGCCATTTGACCTGTGCACAAAAGGAATAATCGGCAATGTTATGTCACTGAAGTAAGTAAGTAAAATTACACAGTACAATGATACTAAAGACACAAGTAGGCAAGTTAAATTGTTCAAAAAGAAAAGAGAGGAAAATGTCACTGTACTGCGCTAGTGAAAAGGACCCGACTCAGCATGTGTCAGAAAGAACATAATACTCCTCGAAACGCTGGTATTCTGCCGGGACCAAGTATGCCCGTACAATAAATAATGTCGTCAAAAGAGCAGTGCAAAGAGAAGAGCAGTCCTCGCTCGCAAATTCTAATCCAATGTGTATTTCCACTTATTATCTCAATCAGAGAAAACTTTTCACAAATAGCTCAGTCTACAAAATTACGACTGATAGATAAAATTGTGAAAACAGAACAAGTCCGTAAGTATTATTTTATTTGTTAGCCCGTGATTGGGAAAATTGTTGCTCGTTAATGAAATGAAGCATTAGGAACTCCTGTTAACAATAAATTATCGAAAAAATATAAACAGTCCTACATGATGGGGGAGGAGGATGTCCCATCATATAAAAAATTTTTGCTCTAGCCCCATTATCCTGGGAGGAAATTGGGGACTATGTCCGTATGGAGAAAACACTACTGTGATATCCTCTTAAGGCACAATAGGACGCACAACTAGCGTCACCAATGAAAAAAATATCATATCATCTTTTTGGATGAGTTTTTTTGCTAAAAACTCTCCTGCAAAATTTCAACGCGAGGCTTAACTATTTTTACGACCTAAGGTTTGGATTCCAGATCCTAGAAATAAGAATGCAATCGATTCTCGCCAAAAGTGGCCCCTTTTTTCCCCCCAGTTTTTTTCATTGGTTGCGCTAGTTGTGCGTCCTACAAAACAAAAAGACAATAAAGTTCAAACCGGCAGTCTTTTGCATCTGGCTGACGGTAAAGTTGGCGTCGAGCTCGCTGTGTCCCTGCCCGCCCTTCTTGGTGAGCATCTCCACCTGCTTCTCGTACTCCTGCTGCTTCTTCAGCTTCTTCTTCTCTTTGTGACTCATCTTCTTTTCCGCCGGCTCCCCTGGCTGAGTGGAGGAAAGAGTTTTTATTGAACGAGCGAGCAAAGCTAGAGAAGTTCTCCGAGTCTCCTTGAACAATCCGGCGTTTGAATGTTTGTATGTATGAATGTTCGTTTGACGATAACTTGAGTAAAATATGAAAATTGGTAGGCTGGTAAATGAGGCAAAGAAATTTTTTATGTTCGAATAAGAGCCTTTGCTGAGAAAATATGGGGTCGCGAGTTCGGGGCGAACCACCAGTTTATTTAGGCTTGGGCGCAAATGGTCAGTTACTAATATCCTGATATAGTTAGGTGTTACTGCCTATGGATCCAACGCCACCTTAGAAGTCCAAAGGCCAGTGAGAAATTTAACGCTTTTACAAGGACCCTCTGACAAAATCTATTTTACTTTGATTTCCTTTGTAGTCATACATACACTTGCATTGTTCCGTTTTTTTTTAATATTGTTCCATTGCGCAATGGACCACCATGACTTAAAATCTGCAAAAAATGTGTATTGAGAAAGTCTACGTGCTATCTCGCAAAATTACTTTGGGTCATACATCGAAATTAAGCAATACCTTATCAGCCTTAGAAGAGTCGTCATCAGACAAGGCGTCCTCGTCGACATTCTTGGAACTCGACTGAAAACAAAGAGAAGGTAATGGTAAGTAAGCTACATAAAAAATATCTTAATAATTCATAAACATTGTCATACCGTTGGCACCCTCTGTTGATACCCACTCTTCACGTTCACGCCACTTTTCAGAATCCTAATCAATCTGCCATCACGCACCTTACTCACACTTCCACTACCAGTTTAGGCGTAGCTGCATTCAGCCAGATCTATTTTTTTTTAACACGCTTTTATAAGCTTGGCCTGTATGTATGTTTGTATGTATGTATGTATGTATGTAACGGAATCTTTGAGCATAATTTTTACCAATTTCCAGAAGTCTGATTAATTTGAAACTTTGCATACGTATCAAGGACCAATGACAATGCAATAATGTGATAACAGTTTCCCATTATACCCCTACAGTGCCATTATACAGGGTGGATTTTTGAGACGGGGCAGTAAGGGCAGGTGCCTTAACCGTTATAGTTACGGGAAAAAGTTCTTAGGAGACCTTACATAACTTTTTGAAATATTATGGACTGCATTCACAGATTTTCGAAAAAATGTACGATCATAAAAAAAAATGCTAAAATATTGCTAAAATAACATAAACTTTAACAAACAGTTACCACCGCTGAGTCGGGCGCGTCACTAAACAAATTAGCACCCAGTATGCATTATTCATTGCACACTTACCTTTTTATCTTTTTTCGGCGGCATGTCAGGCAGGGACTCCTTGAGGTTCAGCCTTTTGATCTCTTCTTCCACTTCGTCGACCGTTTCCTTTGGCTCAGGGTTTTTACTTTTATCTTTACCTGGTTATAAGAAATCAATATTATAAAAAATATTTACATACTTCCTACATAGACACATATCCAACTAGCTAGGCACAGGCTTTCTTTCAGAGAGAGAGAATGCATGGCCACTGGTATTATGCCTCTGCACCTCAGTTTTATTGTGGAATACTATCTGCATCTTGAGTGTTTTTAGTTTTAAAAGTGCATTTAATTATTTATTGATTTTATCATGTTTCGTTTGGAGCTCGTCATGTCACTTTAGGCTCGGACTGAAAATCAGCGCTAATAGGTCTTTGCTGTGCAATACCTATAGCACACGCTGAGATCAGAGCCCTTTTTACTTGCCATGACACATAACGACCACATAGTTTTTAATCTATTTATATGTTGCTGTTAATTGTTGTTGCATAATTATCTTTACACAATGTCCACTGCTCACTCTGTAACTGTGTTATGGCAATTCAATAAACGAATATCTTATCTTATCTTATCTTATCTCAGGTTTCCTCATTATGTTTTCTTTCACCGTTACCGCGCTACACATGCAGGTTTTCAATGTTCAGGCTATACAATAAAAACTTGCGCAACTCGCGACGCACTAATAGTACGGAAGCCGACCGCATGATCTTCACGTCACTTGATACAAAGATAAGCTCTATGGCTTCAAATAGAAAAAGTTACGCTGAGCTCGAATCAATCGGTCTTATCACTCTGAATTGGCCGAAAGGTCGAAAAAATGGGCCACTTCCGGTGCAAAAAAACACCCGATTTTACGTGATCTGATACAAGAATGAGACTGGTGGCTTCAATTAGAACTTCTTTCGGAGAAGCAGAAAAACCAAGTCTGCCAGCGCTGGAGTGGCCGGAAGTACCCGACAGACGCCCTCAAAGATCATGATTTTACTCAAAATTTACGTGATCTGATACAAGAATGTGAGTTGTGGCTTCAATTAGCCCTTGATTCGCAGAAGCAGAAAAACCAAGTCTGCCAGCTCTAAAGTGGCCGGAAGCACCTGCCAGATGCCCTCAAAGATCAGGTTTTGGGCCAAATTTACGTGTTCTGAATTGATCTGATACAAGAATGAGATTGGTGGCTTCAATTAGAACTTCTTTCGGAGAAGCAGAAAAACCAAGTCTGTCAGCTCTGGAGTGGCCGGAAGTACCTGACAGACGCCCTCAAAGATCATGATTTTGCTCCAAAATTACGTGATCTGATACAAGAATGAGACTGGTGGCTTCAATTAGAACTTCTTTCAGAGAGGCAGAAAAACCAAGTCTGCCAGCGCTGGAGTGGCCGGAAGTACCTGACAGACGCCCTCAAAGATCATGATTTTGCTCCAAAATTACGTGATCTGATACAAGAATGAGACTGGTGGCTTCAATTAGAACTTCTTTCAGAGAGGCAGAAAAACCAAGTCTGCCAGCGCTGGAGTGGCCGGAAGTACCCGACAGACGCCCTCAAAGATCACGATTTTGCTCCAAATTTACGTGATCTGATACAAGAATGAGACTGGTGGCTTCAAATAGCCCTTGATTAGCAGAATCAGAAAAACTAAGTCTGCCAGTTCTGGAGTGGCCGGAAGGACCCGACAGACGCCCTCAAAGATCAGGATTTTGGTGTATGGTGTACAGTATCACCATCTTACCTGTTCAGGCTATGAAAGATACTTCGTAACTTACACTTAGTTCTACAGGTATGACTACTATGAAAAAAAAAACCGCCTAGTTCTACATCCATGTATGACTACTTGGAACACGTAAAATGGTAATTTTTTGTTCTGTCTAGTCATGCACCTACACGGTAGATTTAACTGTAATTTTATATCTGTACAAAATGATTTGTTTTGGCCCTTGCACTATCTTGTTTACTGGTTAAGTGCCCTTTGTCCACGAAAATCCATTGAAAAGATCCATTGATGGATTTTTGTGGACTTTATGACCACTTTAATCCATTACTCGGGACTGTTGTACGGAATGTATTTTTTGGACACAATGGTAACAAAAAAATTCATTAATAAGATATTGATAGGTACACCAAGGGTAAAAACACTTTCAGGCCCAGTTATGGGCCCAGCGTTATGTTCTAAAATGTTAAATCCCAAAACAAAACAAAAAAACACAGAATTTCAACAAGTAGGTAACAAGTCCAAGTGACAGATGTCAAAGTAAAACATTTTACAACCCCTGTTTGGTTTAGCTCATATAAAAAAAACTCCAGCCAAGCCAAGATAATTATGTTTTTTTGGAGTCATGAACTAGCGGTGCCGCGGGCACAAGAAAATGTAGAAACTAGTTGTTTGTCTGTTCTTAGTTCACAGCCTATGTGGCTCATATTTTGTCCTTTGCTTGTCATAAGATTTTTACTGTCAGTTGTACAGCCGTTTAGAAGTTAATGTAAAAAAGGATAATTATTCTTACTACCCGTTGTCCTATAACGCGTTTTCCCGTAGAAATGAAGCATTTTCCCGCGGTAAAAAGTAAAATATTTTTTCAAATCAGTCCAGTAGTTTCGGAGCCTATTCAATACAAATAAACAAACAAACAATCAAATCTTTCCTCTTTATAATATTATAGTGCAGATGTAGATTAGTGTAGATAGTGTAGGTAGATGATGGTGCACATGGCTACTTTAGCAGGTAGAGGGCGCGAGGGGTGTGGAGTGTAAAAATCATTATGACTGTAGTAATACGTCAGATGGTTCGACATAAACTGATTTATTTTTTATACATGGCAATAACAATAAGGTCTGTATACCACATCAATGACAAGCAAAGGAAAAAAGATGAGCTAAATAAGCTGAAGAAGAAATACCCAAACGACTGGTTTCTACATTCTCTTGTGAGTTGGTGATTATAGAGCATCGCTTGTATCGATCCTATGTTTCAATATAAATAAAAACCGGCCAAGTGCGAGCCGGACTCACGAAACGAAGATTCCGTGCAGCCATCCAATAAAAAAAATGGTTTCATGGACCCTCGGTGCGTGAGTTCAACTCGCACTTGGCATGTTTTGACCATGGCTGGTCTGATAGTAACTTTTGATCAATACAATAAACAAAATCGAATGGCACGTAAAAATAATTATGCCAAAAAAACAACGTTTCTTGCAATTTTCTATTAAATCACAGTTTTACTCACTAGTCGGCTACACCGACGTGAGTAAAACCGTGATTTAATAGAAAAATGTGCAATGCTCACGAAAGTTTAAGTTTTAAAAAAAATCTTTCACTCTATACCTAACTACCTATATTCTTCAAAATCTGTAAATGCCATTCGTAATATTTTCGCATTCCGATGACTTTCTTCTTTCACAGTTTTCCTGTAGCTATAACGGTTAATGGTGCTGGCTGTCCTTGCAACCTACCTCAAAACTCACGAATATGAGTATAGTCATATTCGTGAGTTTTGAGGTAGGTTGAACGAAATGACAAAGTTAGAGAAATTTAAAGTTACAGGCCCGCCTGGCCATGAATCCTATTTTGTATAGACAAATAGACAACGCCGTGGTCAGGCTGTTTTGACAGGGTTCCGTGGCCGTGTACCTTACCGACCACGGAACGAAAGCGCAAAAAGCATCCCAGTTTGCGTGCTTGTTGCTTTGGTTCAGTTATAATGGTCGATGCAATCGAAAAAAAAATTAAAAGCGGACGGTGCTAAATACTTGTATCGTTTTTTACCATTTTTCTGAACTTCGTGTCTAAAACACATTGTAAGGGGTATTTTTTCATTTTTTCTTTTCGATTAAGGAACAGACAACCAGCACCAAATTGACAGATGAACATCTAATATGTTGGCACTGTACTAATTTTATTGATGACTGTCATTTCTGTAAAGACCTAAGTCCACACACTCCGATTTTTTTTACACTCTGGTTTCATCATAAATATTTTTTACATTGCTTTGAACGTGGTAGTTACATTTCAGATGTTAAAATAGTTGATATTTAAAAGCTCAGCACATTCAACCTATTTAAGGCATGCACATATTATAAGTACATAATGCTAAACAGTATAATTAATAATAATGTTAATAATTTTTAAAGATGTTAATAAATTAAAATTTATTCGTTATTTAAAATTAAAGTCAATCCGATGACTTTCTCTTCTGACAGTTTTTCTGTAGGTATAACGGTTAATGGTGCTACCTCAACGCGCCATCCTGTATAATGGAAATGGTTTTTTTTTTATTATTGCCAGTGTTTTCACCATTATTTTGGATAATGAAATCGAATGTGCACGAAAAAAAAGTTTTGTCAAAATCGCAAATTTTTTGGCACCCTGACTATAATTTTCAAAATCTGTAAATGCCACTCGTAATATTTTTGCAATCTGATGACTTTATTTTCTGACAGTTTTTCTGTAGCTATAACGGTTTATGGTGCTGCCTCAACGCGCCACCCTGTATAATGGAAAGTTTAAGTTTAAGTTTTATTTAGATTTTTTATATTTGTTATGTTTTGACCATGGCTTTTGATTTATTTACTAGAAACAAAATCATATGGCACGAAAAAATAAGTTTGGTGAAATTTACCAATTTACTTGCACCCTGTATATATTTTTAAAAATCTGTAAATGCCATTCATGATATTTCCGCAATTCAAATACTTTTTTTTCCGACAGTTTTCCTGTAGCTTTAACGGTTAATGGTGCTGCCCTTGTAAACCAACAACAAAAGTACATACAAAAGTATTAACTCTTGCTTTTGGGTATATACTCAGTAAAAACGAGTAATAACGAATAAATACTCATATTTTCTTTACCGAATCATTAAATACTATTTAGTATTTACTCACCGCCCATCTCTATCCGAGAATGTCAAAAACGATCCTTGTGGTCGGGTCACTAAGTAACATCCTTCTGGCGAACACTTCCAGGTCCGAGTCTCCACTCTACTAACTGACTGATCCAGTGTGTATCTACCAGAACCCTTTATTTAAACATGAACATTTTCAACTTATTAAATTTTTGTACCAGATGAAGTAAATGTAGTAGTCCCCATCAACCTTTGAGGCCGTCTGTCGGGTACTTCCGGCCACTCCAGAGCTGGCAGACTTGGTTTTTCTGTTTCTGCTAATCAAGGGCTATTTGAAGCCACCAGTCTCATTCTTGTATCAGATGACGTAAATTTGGAGCAAAATCATGATCTTTGAGGGCGTCTGTCGGGTACTTCCGGCCACTCCAGCGCTGGCAGACTTGGTTTTTCTGCCTCTCCGAAAGAAGTTCTAATTGAAGCCACCAGTCTCATTCTTGTATCAGATCACGTAATTTTGGAGCAAAATCATGATCTTTGAGGGCGTCTGTCAGGTACTTCCGGCCACTCCAGAGCTGACAGACTTGGTTTTTCTGCTTCTCCGAAAGAAGTTCTAATTGAAGCCACCAGTCATATTCTTGTATCAGATCACGTAAATTTGGAGCAAAATCGTGATCTTTGAGGGCGTCTGTCAGGTACTTCCGGCCACTCCAGAGCTGACAGACTTGGTTTTTCTGCTTCTCCGAAAGAAGTTCTAATTGAAGCCACCAGTTTCATTCTTGTATCAGATCACGTAAAATCGGGTGTTTTTTTGCACCGGAAGTGGCCCTTTTTTTCGACCTTTCGGCCAATTCAGAGTGATAAGACCGATTGATTCGAGCTCAGCGTAACTTTTTCTATTTGAAGCCATAGAGCTTATCTTTGTATCAAGTGACGTGAAGATCATGCGGTCGGCTTCCGTACTATAACTTCAGAGTGGACTAGAAGTTTGGCGAGAACTATACGTAACTTCAAAATAAAGCTAAGTTATACGTACGCCGCCACTGGGAATAAACCTAGGAAAACACTTTAGAGTCCATTGTTCTACCCACTCCATTGCTGCCACTTTATATAAGTTGTGTTGTGTACAATGGCTTAAAATAAATATTAAATGTTAACTGAAAGTACCTTTGTTTTTAACAGGCTCAGGTATAACTTCTTCCTCTTCTGACAGTATTTCCTCCTTGTCACTCTCGTCAGAAAACTCTAGCTTTTTGTTTTTAGCTGCAAATAAGAAGTAAACCAAGTTAGATACTTTATGTAGTTGTGTTACTTTTTCATGACTTTCAACTTTGGTGTAGATAGACACAATGCGTGCCACGAACGAAAAAATATATTGTCGTGTTTTAACATCAATGCAGTGACGATATTCATACATCAATGCAGTGACGATATACCTATATATATGTATATATAGGTGAAGATATAAGTATCTTTAGCGGATTGAGGTCTGAGTGCGGGAAGGGACTGGGTGTCATCGGATCGGGGAGAGGTGTGGCAGGCGCAGTCAAGTCTCTTCTTTCGTGGCATGGATTGTAAAAATATGAGGCGTTGGGCAGCATTATGGACCCAATATTATTCCTACTACTCATCATCAATACATGCGTTGGTAGCAACAAACCTTTCTTGTTCTTTCCACCTTTGGTGACTGGTTTAGGTATGTCGAGAGACTCGCTGCTGCCCAAATTTTCTTCTTCCTCTTCGTCTGAAGAAGCCACAGCTGCTTTCTTTTTGTTTTTAGCTGAAAATTAAAAAGATTATAAATAGCTTTAGTCTATTTGCTTTATTCTACATAATAAAAAAGACTACTGCTCTAGTTAAGGCGCTGAGCATAGTGAATCGCCCGCGCGCAAAGAAAAATTTACAAAATCGATTTCTGTATCAAATACACTAAAAAAATCGAAAATTTTCACATATCAAACCCTAGAATTAGGTGAGACCTATCTAAAAAAGCCAGTTTCGTGTTGACATTCATAAAGGTTTTGATGATATTTTGCTTGATAAAAATAGGCGGCGCACTTTTTTTCAAGAAAACGTTGATAAAGGAATCGATTTTGTGCATTTTTCTTTGCGCGCGGGCTAATTCACTATGCCCAGCGCCTTAAAATGTGTAATTAGGTTTTGCATGTGTTTTAAAAAATACATAGCTATTTCTTGTTTTAATTTGCAGACCTGTATTTTGACACAGGTTAGTTTTAACTTTTTACTTTACATAATATTATTATAACATGAACTTGTTGAATAAAAAAGATTCAACAAGTTTATGTAAAAGATAGATGAGTTTTATAAGACCATACATTTTAAAAACAAACCTTTCTTTTTACTAGTAACAGGCTTTACAATTTCCTCTTCAGAAACCTGTTTGAGTTCGACATCACTACATCCGTCTGACCAGTCATCGCCCCTCTTCCCTTTGCCTGTAAAAATACTATTGTTATAGTTTGATGGCCTAAAAGTTGGTGAAGTGCATGTAATGAATACAGGTGTTACAAAAAGGTCCAGTCATACCAAAGGGGCGCTATAACTCATCAATACAAGCCACTTTTATTTTCTGACCAACTGCAAAATCTCAAATAGAATATCAGCTGCTCCATACATTTGATGCAGTGCGGAACAGCAGATTTTTTTTTTCGACATTTCTAAATTGGCCCATGTTTCATTAGGTTATCTATGGCATTTACCTTAGCACAAACTACAGTTAGCAGTAAAGCGTAAGAGAAAAAAATATTATCATTTCTGTTAAAGCAAAATCACTCTAACGAAGAGCTCCCAAAACTGTTTTCTATAAAGCACAATTTGAACAGGCTTGCATAAATCTGAGATTGATATTTTCCTCAGCGATAAATCAGAAAAATAAAAAACAGTTAAACCTTTCTTCTTTTTGCTTGACTTTGGTGCAGATGCTACACTGGTGGTGTTGCTGACTTCAGACTTTGCATCGTCATGCTCGTCATCAGAGGATTCTGCGGCTTTCTTCTTGTTTTTAGCTAGAATAAAACAAAAAATATGTTCGTATTTATTCAAACTACATCAACTACTATACTAGCTTCTGTAAAATAACCCATCGGTAGATTAATAAAAACTTTTAGTAAGTTACCCAATTAATATTGTTTCAATGGACTTTCCAGGCCTGTCCAAAAACTCATTTTGTATTTGATTGTAAGTAATGTTTGTAAGTTGAGATTTGAGTCATTATATTGTCTCATTATTTCCTTCTTAGAAAAAACTGTAGTGACTCCTTAATTTAACGTAAATTAAGTAAGGTGTGGTGTAGCAACTAAAGACTTAAAAAAGCCTGTGTTATGATTACAAAGATTTTTTTGTATTCTGTCCCACTGCAAAGATTAAGTGAAATTTGTAACTCAGAAACTGGCAGCATATGGGTTTAAAAATCGGAAACAATCCCCCAACTTGACCCACCAACAATCAATGCAGAAACAGATCCAGTATTGCTAAATAATTGAAACAGACCTTTCTTTTGACATTTCTTAGCAGCTGGTTTCGGAGTATCCTCATCATCAGAGACTGGAGCATTCTTCTTGTGGTCTCTTTTCACAGGTTCTTCGTCAGACTCGTCACCGTGTTTTCCTTTTGCCTTTTTCTTGCCTTTCCCTTTAGCCTTTGAGGTTATCTCATGAGTATCAGTGGAAGCAACACTCTTGTTCTCTTCGAACTCCTCGTCTAGATCTTGGTTCTTCTTATTGCCTCTTTTCTTAGACATATTGAAGACTTGCACGACAACGTAAAACAGGAGAAATTATAGAGAAATAGAAGACTGACGTGATATTTTTACACGTCTAGAGAAAATCTCACAAACTACATAGAGTACTTGGAAAATCTTCGCAAAGAAGTGACTGACAGCTTCACAGATAACTTTTTGACAGCTTAGGACTTTGCTCTGTGGTTTGTTTAGTTTTTGTGGTTTTTGGTCTGCTAGTGCTCTGTGGCTTTACGTGTGGCGTGGGCTTGGGTATAGGTGTTCTGTGGGCGTGGGCGAAGACGAATACGCGGGTTCGATTCCCGGTTGCTGCCTGTGGTTGAGTCTCGTCTTGTCTGAACAAGTAAATAAAAATCTTGAATAAATAATGAGGTGGGTAGATGGAGACCTCGTTAAGTAGAATCTTCATACTCTTTGCTATTCAAAGAACTTTTTATGACACTGGACATGAAAGAAAGTTCTAATCAAAAAGAATAAAATCTTATTGAATAAAGAATAATTTTACTGTCTATCTTCTTTCAAATAATATTTCAAGCAATTTATTAGGATGAAGAAAACTATTGTATTTTGTCGATTTCTTATTTTAATTGTAGTTTTATTGGGATTTGTGTGTAATTGCTGTAGTGAGAATGTGAAAAAGAGCGTCGAAGATGAAAACGCTGAAAATAACGACGAAAATGAAAATGTGGAGCCACCCGGAGAGAATGAGCCGGAGAAAAATGACACTGTCCCATGCGCTAGAAGACAAAATACCTACGTTCATGAAATAAAAGCAGCAACACCTCTGCAATACCCATTCGTCGCAGCATTGATGTCTCAGCAAAATGAATACCTGTGCTGTGGCACCGTGGTGTCCCAGGGAATGATATTGACAACCGCAAGTTGTCTGAAACAACCTATCAACCACGTACTCCTCAACGTCACAAAAGACAAGGGTGACACCAATGCTGTTCTCCTCCATATTGTATCCATGGATAAGTTTCCGACCTTCGATGGCGGAGAAATCACTAAAGATGTAGGTATCATATACACCGAGAAACATAATAACACGTTCGCGAACAAAATAAGAATTAGCAACTACGCAAGCGCGCAGACGTTGGTGGATATGGTTGCTTTAGGATTTGGTCTCAACGCTGACGTCGGTAAATTGCGAGAGCTTCAATATGTTGGTGTCGAACACAAACCCGCATATGACAAGGGAGACCTTATAAACGGCTACTTCGACTGTATCGACACTAAGGTGCCGACCTGCTTTAGAGACAAGGGAGGAGCGGCTATATTTAACAATGAACTGGTCGGCATCGTTGTCAAAGGAGACAACCAATGCACAGAGGAAGTGACTGCAGCATTCTCCATCAATAAAGATCTGGTAAAAGTTCTGCCAACATACGTCTTCAGGAATTGGTTGGATGATAAAATTGCTAAGAATGAGGCAAAAAACACTGCTACAAATCTGACGGTCTACCCTCAACAGCCAATCGGGCGTGATCAGCCAATGTCCCTCAAGTCAGCTAACTTTGGTACCAAATGCAAACCGGTGGTATCCTCGGTGGTGCTCTCGGCTACCTTAACTATTGCTGTTATTGCTTATTATGTTGGCTTTTAATTTTAACTTCTATGATAAGTTTGTAGATCTAAATTAATTGTAACTTTGAAATTATATAGTTTTTGAGTTATTAGAAAGTTTTTTTTTATTCAATATCAGGACCACGAGTCCGCAGGAAAATGGGCGCTTACGAAGCCTTTCTATAAAACGCGTATTTTTTTTTTTATTTGATCTTTATTAATTTGCGAAGATATGACTTGTAGGCTAATAAAAGTGGTGGGTAATCGTGCATAGCCTCTATTCCCACCTGTTCTGTTGAGTAGTTCTGTCGGCAGAACTACTGGGATTTTGGTGCCACGTGAGGAGGGGGTAGGTACCCTGCGGACTCGTGGTCACGCGCCGCTTTGCCACACCAGTGTGACCTCCTCCTTATTCCTCATTGTCACTCATCGTCAGGAATAATATTTGTATTTCTCGTCTGGTATGGCAAAGTGGTGTGACGACGAGAGGTACAGTGGACAGCAGCATGTTGACCTTAACACGTCTGCACTCTACTCGGTTATGAATTTACGATACGATATGGCACAGAAGGCTGTGGATATGGGCGACTTTTCTCTTTGAACGCATCTGTACAGTCTGACGTAAACGGTCCGGAGAGGGGTGGTGTGGTGTGGTGTAGGTTCAGGGTGTAGGGAGGGAGATTCGTATACCATTTTCGATTTTCACAGAGTAAGTCACACATTTCACCTGTGCATTTCACTTATTTTTGTGATCTGTGATGTCACCCACTCTGTGAACTATTTGGGTTTTGGTTGTGGTTTTATAGTTTTGCGACGTTTGCGACTTTCGTTTATTTTTTTGTGAAATAAATCTTCGATTCCTCGCCGAATTTTCAATTTCGTCGCCTAAGTATAATAATGTATATGTTTTAGACTAACCAACTCTTCAGATTCATATGTATAATCTGAGTAAATGAATAGTAATTCAAGTTCTAACGTAAGTTGACGTCTCAAATAAATCTCATCCCACCTTACTTTTCTTTCCAATGTTTTAACCCGGAGTGGTTTCCAGCACGGGAGGGCTACTATTCAACCGGCGGCGCGTCGAAGTATTCACTGCTACAGTCACGGCTACTGTCCCTTTGCTCTCCGCGAAGCGATGGGCCGATACGGTCTCGAGGGCCGGGACCTTGGCGCCGAATCTTCGCACAAGGGCACCGACGAAGTCGACAATGTTCTCAGGTAGTTTTCTAAAACTGTTAAAACCACGGAACGAAATATAACAGCTCATTTAAACTATAACTCCACCGCATAGTGTGAATACTGCTTGTTTAATTACCATACATCTCAGTTTTTATTGAGATGAGCTGTACGAACCTCTACGAAATGAGGTGCCTCAAACGCAGGCGCCTGCCTGGGGGCCATAATACCTTGAAATCTGATGTCACCCCATAATAGACCCCATTGTGATTTGTTTATCTTGCAAAAATAAAAGTAATATTATTATTTTTGTTTAACACCTTGAATATAAAGTAAATTATTAAATATGTATTTCACAGCAAACCATTGCGCCACATGAGCCCGTCCCCAAGAAGGCGCAAAGAAAATGAACGTCGGAACTCCTACACTCTTAGTGATAGTTCTCAAGAGTTTATATCAGAAGAGTGAGTAGCATCAATTATCTCATTTTAATTAGAATTCATTTATTTCAAAATAAGCTTCATTCATGCTTCTATTAATCATGAAAGTCATTGTAAATAATATAAGTATATTTGATTGTGCATTAAACTTTGCTGGAATAACTCATCGCCATCTCATTGATACTAATTTTATTGCAAAAAGTTACCTGGTTTTCTTGTAACTGCATATGTATAGCAAACCCATCGATGACATAATTTTATAGGTTCGCAACAACCATTTGTACGTTGTTGAGAACTGGATCTATGAGCTGGTAATGTTTTGGTTTATTACAGCAATGTGCTATCAAAATCCTTACCGGCAAACTTCCAATCGTATTACAGTGATGATAATGGCAATGACCTCCTCGAGGAAATGAGACATGAGTCTTACAATAGCTCATCAAACTCAACACACTACCGAACTCCTCTGTCTATACAACAAGGCTTGAATGAAACAGAAACATCAAATACAAGTCATAACCAATCACAAGCTACGTCAAGTACAAAATACACCATCCTTGGATTGTGTGTAGGAATTATAGCAGTTGTACTGGCTATAACCTTTGGATTGGAAACAAAGACCAACAATGTTATTTATGATAAAATAACTTTTTCAACGGATTTGAATTATTTAGGAAAGAAATATAATGTTGGTGATGATTCTATCCTCAAAGTAAAATCAGGTGAGTAGTTCAAACAATACTTACTGTTTTTTTTATCTTCGTTAAAACTTAATTAGTTATAAATTTGTAATGTGCTTTTATTCAATTAATGCTTTTATTTTCTGCAGGTATTGCCACAATAATTGATAGGGAAGATACGGGTTCATTCATATTTTTGTACAACAGCAAAAGCAGCAACTTCCAACATACACTTTTTAACAATTTCGTCAATGATATTGCTTCAACATCTGCTAAACTTTTACGTAAGTTAAAAACAAGCAATAATCATTTGTGTGTGTGTCAGATAGTCAATAATATTAGTACTATTCTATTCAGTCCAGACCATGATTCTGCCATGAATATGATAAATAAAATTTTCTTAATTACAGGAAATGATTCCACTGGAGTACGGCACATAGTCTTGGACAGTAGTCGGCTGAATATGAGGAGCCACAACGAATTTATGAACACATACCGTGATGATGTCCACAACGCTGGTGTAATGCTTGTCAAGGAACTGGAGAATGTACCTTCTAATCTGGCAATGGCATTTCACTACTACTGTGATGAATACAATCCACTGGTCAAAAAGAGTGCAATATTTTTCACTATGGATCTGGAGAACTGCTCTACATACAATGGTAAGTTATAATAATAATGAAGTAATAAACACTGCTGATTGTAATTATAATTAAATATTTTAAAAAATCAAAGAAAAATATAAAAGTTATCAAAAAAAATTTGCAGCTCCATTGCCATTGCCAATGGAAGTTTGATGGTGAACTCATTTATCTACACCACTAAAAGTTAACATACTATCGCATTACTTTCAGGCCAAGAAACATCCAATGCTGTGATAGAAAAATGCTTATTGAAGAAATGGGAAAATGTGCCACAGGCTAACATACTACCCTTGCTGACAAGGGTTGTGGGCGTAGTGGTAGATGTGAGCAGAATATTTTAATGTTGCTGGTTGTCTTTAACCAAGGATAATTATTTTATTTCAAAGGTAATGTAAATCCTTTTTATAGTAATGTAAATAGCATTGTAGAATATTTTTTCCTACAATAAATTGAATTAAATTTTAACAATTTTATCTTGGGAAATGCAGGTGGAAGTTGTACAAACAGGTTTTTAGGATTTCATGGTTCAACATCAACCCCCCAAAACTTAATTCAGCCATCCTTCTCTTTAGCCTCAGATTTTTATTTCATATTCTATGTGAAATAACTTAATCGTGAAAGTATTTTTAAAATGTATTTTATTAAGTGAAGTAATATTTGTTTGTTTTTTAATATAATTATTCACAAGATGGCAAAATTTTGTATTGTTATCTTACATAATATTTGATTGCAAGGAAAATTTTATAAGACTGAAGACTTTTTTGTGATTTTTTTTAAATTGAAATAGTATGGAATCTTGTTTGTATTAATTTATTTGTTAAGCTTATAAGCCTTGTTATCTTGCTTGTATCTATTGTTAATAATAATAAACATGTATGTAAGTTTATAATACATTTATTAATTAATTACTTACTCGACGAGCCCTATGTCCCTGATAAGCAGTGATTGTAGTAGGTAGTGCAATTTAGGGTGAATGACCTTCATTAAATTAATATGGATAAGCCTTGTGGGATGCAGGATATTTTATGACCAAATGATTTTTCTTCTGAAAAAAGAAGTATTTTACTTCATTGCTATACTAGCTGAAATATTAGACTTGAAAGATTTCGTTTTACCACTCTGTGCTGTGAGAAAGCCCCTGTTTGCAGTAAAGTGGTTAAGATATTATTGGTTTGGCCAGAGAGCTATATCAGATGAGTTCAACTCTGGCTGGTCATTGAGATCGTCCAGACTGTCGGGTTCAAGCTCATTGTTGTTTCGTGCTGGTGAGTATGAGGTTCTTAGCTCGTCGTCTTCATCCTCATCATGGGACTCTTCTGATTCGTCAGATTCATCATTACCTGTGGACCACAAGTGCTTTAAGTTTTGAAGTCATCGAGATTTAATAAAAACCTGGTTTTTCATGCTGATAAATAATCATCTTCATAGTAGAAGTGAATTGGAAATTCCCTTGGATTTGTGGACATGGGAAACATAAAATATCTGTTTTTAAATAATAATCTCAGCCATACCATCTTCCTCATCTGTGTCTGCCTCTTCTTCCATAGGTTCAGGAACAGCTTTTCCGAGTGGTGCACGCTTCATGTACTGCTGGCCAATCGAACTCAACTGTTAATCAAGGAAACTGGATTCATTAGACTGTTAGGTTAGTCAGTCCTTCTATTTAGGTAGATCAACAAAGATAGACAGGAAGGTATTGTTCTTCGCAGTAGACGCAAGGAAACTTGAGCCTAGGCGGACTGTAAGTTCTTACCCAATGCTGGTTCGCAGTCTCGAGGGCCGAAAGTTCTGCCTCTTCGTCGCAAGGGCTGTCGGCGTTAAACCACTTTGCATCCAGTAGACGAGGAGTCAACGCAGGGAACGGTACATTCATTGCCAATTATTTGAAATCAATGCAGCTTTTCGAATTTTTATTTTGAATTATTTGTAAACAAACCCGGATGACATGATGACTGACAGATTGGTTCACAGAACACAACTACTGACAAATCAGTCGCGCCCTGTGCGAGCGTTATTTGACATATAATATATTTGTGTATTTTTCTGTGGCAAAAATTTTAATGGTGTTACCAGTTCTTAACAATTCAAAATCCCTTGAAAAATAATTATTTGGGTCTCAGAAAAATTACACCATTTGGGTCCTGTGTGACTCCTGTCAGTCTGTCACCTCATCTCTTCCTCCAATGATTGGTAAAACAGATGGCATTAAACAATCAAGTTATTTTTTTATGTGGCTTGTATTGTTTCGTGGGCAATCATTGTGATGCATTGATAAGATAAGAGCAAGTAATTTTACGACCTGTTGTCCATTGTTAATTTAGTAAACAATTATAGATTAGATAGAACCGGAGCTAAGATTTTGACGAGAAATTGCAGAAAGGCCTTTTCATGCGTGTAATTAAAATCACTTCAACTGCTGTTGATGCATTTGATAGCACAATGATGTTCAAAATTAAATATTCCATTCAAATATTACTTTTTTCTGTATGTTTCATGAAACTTAAAATTTTCACGATAGTGACCTAATTAAATTAGTATCTACAGCAATCATATTTTCGTTTTCAGGTTTACTATGTTAAATCTACGTCATTGGAAAAGTTGCTTCAAAGAAATTCTTTTTCGGGAGGAAGTGCAGAATCAGACGGTGACCTTGCGGATCTCATTCTTTCTAAAGGATATTTGCCTAAAGTCAGTGAACTTCCGAAACCTGGATTTGAAAATAAATATGGTTTGTACATTTGGTGTTGAGCTGAACGCTCGAGTTGGAATACAAAATAATGTGTTTTATTCATTTCAGATAATGATGGCAACTATCTTCTGTCAAAACTACCCGATATTGAACTTATTAAATTACTGGACGAACACCCTTCGAAGAATGAATATGACGTTAAGGATCTTGTACAGTTAGCTTTAGAAAATGATATAAATAATGAACTGAACCATGAAAGGACTCCTGCTAACACACAAGAAAAAAGTCTAACAACTGGGTCAGATTCACAACCTTATTTTAGACTTGAAAACAAACCAGTTCAGGTTGATTCGAAAACAGATTCCAATTATAATGCTTTACAAAAAATAAATAGCCTCTTAAATAGTAAAGTTCAAGATACTGAAGTCGATGATGATAACAGAGAAATGCTATTTGACGTCCTGGTAGCTCAGCTGAAGACACTATGCTGTAAGGGTCATAAAGCAAAGAAGCAAGCTAAGACTTTAGTTAAGCAAAATTACCAGTCTCCTTATTTACCCAGTGTGGCTATTAATAACGCTAACTATAAATCAGAGTATAAGCCACAAATTGTTTACCGCACCGTGACGACGGAGCACATGTTCCTCATCCTTAATGAGGACATAAAAAGCAACGGCAGTGATGATCTGATTTCGGTGGATCCTGAAAGTCTTGGAAAAAATAGCAGTGTTTTGTTGTTGGGACCTCTAAATAGGTCTTTATCTGACAGGCAACTTAAAGTTGTGGTAAGTTTTTTCTCTCTGGATGTCATCAAGACTTATTTTTTGTAATAGTTAGGTACCTACCTACTTCTTTATTTTTTTTATTATAATTTTCAGATGAATCGTATTTCCAAAGAACTTTCCAAGCCAGAATATAAACCGATATTGAAGCAATTATCTGAAGGTACACTTGAATCGCCCAACTTGAGGTTGATGAAAAATTTAATTACTGGGCCAGAAACAAGAAGATACATCAAACCTCACCGATGTAACTATCAAGCAAAATTATCAAGAGTTTTTGGTGGAACAAGATGGATTATTTGTTCTGGATACCTCAATCTTAATACTCCTAGTTTATACGACTGAAGCAATACACTTATAGGAGCGAATGTACGATTATTATAGTATTTATAAAATGAATAATTTAAAATAGTATTAAGATTCCAATAACACGGGGAATTTTGTTGACTTCTGGCAACACATCCGGCCCCCCCGTCCGTTTACACAGACCAAAATGAAATTTTATCTTTCTTTTTCATTTACTTGTCAACCGCCCTCCACGTACGTTGTATTGATAGAAACATGGCGGACCAAAAAGAAAGGACTTTCATCATGGTGAAGCCCGATGCCGTCCAGCGCGGCCTCGTGGGAACCATTATCGAACGCTTCGAGAAGAAAGGCTTCAAGTTGGTCGGTCTGAAGTTCGTCTGGCCGTCTCAGGAGCTCCTCGAGAAACATTACAGCGACCTGTCTTCCAAACCTTTCTTCCCCGGTCTCGTCAAGTACATGAGCTCCGGACCCGTTGTCCCCATGGTCTGGGAGGGTTTGAATGTGGTGAAGACTGGCAGACAAATGCTCGGCGCTACCAACCCCGCCGACTCTCTGCCCGGCACCATTCGCGGAGACCTGTGCATCCAAGTCGGCCGCAACATCCTGCACGGATCTGACAGCGTGGAGTCCGCCAAGAAGGAGATCGCTCTCTGGTTCACCGAGAAGGAAGTCGTCGGCTGGACCCCATCCAACGAAAACTGGGTCTACGAATAAAGTGCATTTTTAGCTCATAATTACACAATGTGAATTCCACATAACCTATCTCTGCACGTGCGTGGTGTAGGTTATTTAATTTTTTAAGTTATTATGAATAAACAAATTCAATCCATAATTTTCTTTACTTCATAACCTCTGTCTACAGCCACTTGTGTGCTCAAGATAGGCGAATGGGTTAAGGTTATGTAATCAAAGGCTACAGTTAAGGCCAAGGTCATCTTAAAGTAATGTGATAGACCATCACACAAAAATAATTATAGCTTCACCTACTGTAGGTACTAGGTAGTTGTTTTCATTGAAGTTTTAATATAATTCTTGTATGTATTGGTCCCCTTAGGATACCAGTATAGTTATAGTACTCTTTAGGTGTGTTCATGTTGGGGAGATAAGTAAATGTGATTCTACTACTAACACGGAGACATCCACATGGCATCACTGCAGTGGCTGCTAATAATAAACTTTGACCACACGTCTAGGCTGCTATTAGACTTAAAAGAAGAGACTTGATCTCGCCCAGATGATGCCTGGTTCTGTCCCAGACTAGGACCTCATCTAGAGAGACATAATAAAGCTATGTCAAATCACTTGGTGTCTCTCAAATCTCTTCCGTTGTGGCACGCATTGTACTGTAGGTACTTGGGAGAAAAAAATAATTAGAAAAGCAATATGATGTACATTTTATATTTATTATTTTACTACATAATGCAGTTAATACATTAATATTACATACCTATTATTAAATAAAAATAGTAGTCTAGCATGAAAAATGCATCATTTTGATGCAGCAGTATTTTGGATGGGATTGGATTGTGCTCACACTTGCTCGATGACCCATCCCAGTCAAGTGATTTATTGATTAATCCTATGAACATTCCATCCAATTTTATACAGCTTCCACGTTTAAGATATGCTAAAGTACTAGATCACATTTAGGCTCCTAAGAACTTGCATGAACTATTTACAAATGAGTGAAGACAGTTTTGAGTGATATTTATGATGCCAAAGACCAGTGTTGTTTAAAATTGAATTCCACAGCCAAAATAGATACATAATTTTACATAACTTCTTGTAATGCCGGCCATTTAATACATACAATTAAATTACCAGTCTATAAATTACTTACACGAGGTTTTAAGGCGCTGGGCATAGTGAATTAGCCCGCGCGCAAAGAAAAATGCCCATAATCGATTCCTGTATCAAATACACTAAAAAAATCGAAAATGTTCACATATCAAACCCTAGAATAAGTTGAGATCTATCGAACACAGCCAGTTTCATGTTGATATCCATAACAGATTGCAAGATATTTTTCTTGAAAAAAAGTGCGCCGCCTATTTTTTTTCATCAAAAATATCTTCAAAACGTTTATGAATGTCAACACAAAACTGGCTGTTTTAGATAGGTCTCACCAAATTCTAGGGTTTGATATGTGAAAATTTTCGATTTTTTTAGTGTATTTGATACAGGACTCGATTTTGTGCATTTTACTTGGCGCGCGGGCTATTCACTATGTACAGCGCCTTAAATACACAAATAAATGTGTGAACTTATTATGCTCAATCTTTCTGCAATGCACTTTTTACAATATGATTATTGGCAGTGTACCTATGTTAAAGTTGCTTAAATTTCCCAAAATCTGTTGGAAACGATTTGTGAACAAACAGCAATGTACTCACAGTGAGCCATGTATTCGTTTGGGGTTCTATTGCGAATTAATTTGTGTCAATGATGCTAGAATCATTTACTACCACAGTTTACCACACATGCAGTGCGTATCACATTATCAAATATATCATTGTGTACAGAACAAAGAACTACAATCTTCTGTATATTTTAGCAGCATCTGATAAAAACGGTTGAGGCAGGCACTGCCTATCTGGAATACATGTGACTGAAAATGTTAAGTAGAAGTCAGTTATTTGTCTGTTTCTAGCTCATGAGATGAGATCTAAGGCCTCTACCGACAAGGAGAATGTCCAGATTCTCCAGCATCAATTTAGTTTCTAGCCTCTGCTTTTCAAAACGTAAGTATGACCCCTCCAGTAGTTTTTTTCTCATACAATATTAAAATTTGTACTGATGCCAAAGTTGCCTGAATGGAGAGTTGCAAAAACCGAAATCCGTCGCTATTCTTTTTAATGTTCTTTGCGATGAAATTAAAATGCTCTCATGTCGGTAGGTCATCAAAGCCCTTTGCACAGACTATTCGCTTCTTGTGACCGTGAGCTCAGCGGTAGCGTGGTGGCCTTGTGAGTGTGCGGTCCGCGCTCATAGCGCTTGCTCGTGCTCGACTTCGACAGTCTCCGGCTGACTCGGCTCCGCGCCCGCCTCCTGTTGGTTCAGCAGTATCCGAGAGGGCAGCGGCGCTGTTTGACCTGCGGAACGAAGATCTCTATTAGGTTTATATGAAGAAAAGGACACAGCCGCGTTTTAGCGTCTAAAGTCTGACGTCTGACGCAAACTTGCTAGGTCTCCCACACAGGTGCGTTTTTGCATTAGACTGGGGAGTCGAAACGTGGAATGGGAAAACTGCGAGATTATCGCGCGAAATCTAAACCCTTCTTTTTGGGTTTCGCTGCAGCAAATACTCGCGAACCGGTCGGCGAAGGCGGCGGTTCAGAAGTAACAGTTGAGCGGAACGTCGACTCACCGTATTTGTCGTGTATGCCGCGGTGTCGCTTGAGCGCGAACCGGTCGGCGAAGGCGGCAGTGCAGAAGTAACAGTTGAGCGGAGCGTCGACTCACCGTATTTGTCGTGTATGCCGCGGTGCAGAAGTAACAGTTGAGCGGAGCGTCGACTCACCGTATTTGTCGTGTATGCCGCGGTGCAGAAGTAACAGTTGAGCGGAGCGTCGACTCACCGTATTTGTCGTGTATACCGCGGTGTCGCTTGAGCGCGAACCGGTCAGCGAAGGCGGCGGTGCAGATGTCACATTTGAAAGGTTTTTCGCCGGAGTGCACCTTCGCGTGGTTCTTGAGGTGAGCCGCCTGGCTGAACGCCGAGCCGCAGATGTCGCATCTACAGGACATAACCACACATTTATTATTAAATATAAGGTCAAAAAATTCGCTCGGGTGAGGACTTGGACCCGCATTTTACCCGTGAGTTGCGTACGGTGCAGGCGCTCTTGCCAACCTTTATAATTGTCCTAAGCACGAGTTAGTTCTTTAGAAAAACGAGCATTTTGCAGCTCATTTTATAGTTTCTTTGCTGTTATACCTAGTTTATTTTAGCTCGCCTTTATACAATGTATGTATGTCATGTTCTTTCTAATGTTATCTCGTGTATTGTTTTTGGTGTGAAATAAATATGTTACTCCTGGCAACAATCAGTTCCATCCTCGAAGGAATAAGGAATGTTGAACAGCTAAAACCAGAACAATGTTATGTGTTAGTAACTATACTCAGCTATACACACTCACCATAAAAAAATAGCACCTTTTGAAAAAATATTCATACAACTTTTTTTCCATTTGAAACCTATTGTAAGGGGATTATTAGGTATCAATGGAAAGGTCATTTAACGACCTTAAAATAAACCTTAGTTTCATTTCATAACCAAAATAAACCTCGCGGTACGAGATGTTGATAAAAGTATTGGTGAAATCATGTAGTCCCATGAAAGATAGGATGAGAGCTGTTATCAGGGCAAGGGGAAGTAACACTAGGTTTTAAAGTAATTTGAAGCATAATATTGTGTTTTTTTCTGCTAGATTCTTAGGCGTATTGAAAAACGTTATTTTTTTTTTGCGAAAATCATCTTGTTTTTTTTTCTGCCCTGGTAAAGAAAAACACAAATTTATCTCTTTATTTCCTATTTCACTACGATTCAATTGATACAAAAAAAATCTCTGTCAGTTGGTTTATGTTGAAGGAATGAACGTTTATTGAAGTCATTGTTTTAAAAGGTGTGATTTTTCTGATGCTAAGTGTATTATTATATAATCCGCGGTAGTGTTAAATTAGATTATAAATTGTGCAAGACTGACCTGTAGGGTTTCTCGCCGGTGTGGATGCGCCGGTGGTTCCAGAGCGTCGCGTGCCGCGCGAAGCCCTTGTCGCAAACCTGACAGCGCGAAACAAGATTATTGTAATGTCGACCAAATGCATCATGTCCCCAAAGTCGTATGGCAATATCCGACACCCGTAATCATATAACTTCAGTGCAACGGGTTTACGATAACTCGAGCAAACATTTTTGTTAGAAGTGTCGTAATTTACATGAACTTCGGTGAAAACTAACGTTAGCATGAACTTCTATGAACCCGTCGTAAATGATTTATAAGTTCTATGAATTTATTTTGCCAACTTTATTTCCATTCGCATAAAGGTACGTACAGGGTTGTTCTACAATAAAATCTACAAGAACTTGATTGATTATGATAACAAAATTATATCCAAATTGCGTAAAAAAAAACGAAAAAACCTGTTAAATAAAAAAGAAAACCCAACTGCATCACATAGCAGGCGGGACCATTGTTTTAACCTGGGTCTAATTTGGGTTGATTACCCCACTCGATAGGTTTAGACAAAAAACATTTATTTTATTTTAAATGATTTGGCGCCAAAAACAGTTATTTTAATTTTATTTTGATATACTGACTGATGACACTGGGTCACTCTCACAATCAAGACGAATCCAACGACACCTCGCAAGCTAAAATCCATATAGCCGTTTAGGCTACAGAGCGTCCCAAAGAAATACTTAAACACGCAAAACATAACCCTCCTTTTGGGGCAGTCGGGGTAATAAAAGTAAGGGAATCAGATTTTTAAACAATAACAACTTACTTCACAGACATAGGGTTTTTCTCCAGAATGTGTCCGTTCGTGATTCTTCAAATGTGGAGATTGTGAGAACTGCATACCACAGGTGCTACATCTGAAATTACGAACATGGTTACCTTCTAAGCCCTCCTGGTAAGCTAGCTGTAAGTGAATGAACACCCGCCACACATAATACCGGACGTATGCCTCCTGTCGGTATCTTAGAGGAGTTAGGGCTTAGGATTTTGACAGCTCATTAAAGTTTCAGCTACCTTGGCATGACTTTGACAGCTCAATACAACATTCTCTTGAGAGTCCGAGTTGGCCCTGCGTCACTTGCTATTGAGCTTCATAAGGGAAGTGAGTGAATGTCAATTATTTCGTTTATTTGAATTAGGACCCCACAGTGAGTGTAATGTTTGACCACCAAAAATAATCGCTTCAGTTCCGAATAAAATTACGTGGCAATATCGAGTATCAAGGTTTGCTGGACGAAATCGTTTAACAGAGATAAGCTCGCCTTTGTACTGTCAGCCACAGTCACAGATACCCCATGGCAGCTCTTACCGAGCGCGGCATAAGGCGCAAAGAGAACAAAAAGGGTTATTCTAGCATGTGCCCGACTGTACAAGTCTTTTCTTAAGTATTGTACTTTTATTTGTTTGTGTGTGCAATAAAGTATAATTAATAATAGAATATCAAATTGGTGGACGGCTTACCTTTCACCGTATAGCATTTTCAGCACAATGCCATTCACAAAATAAATAAATAAATTGAACTATGTACCTGTAAGGTTTTTCCCCCGTATGAATTCTCGAGTGATTCTTCAGGTAGACGGCCTTCGCAAACGCAATGCCACATATCCCGCATTTAAAGTTCTTCTCTCCCGAATGCAGCTTCTTATGTGACCAGAGCGAGGAGTATCTTGAGAATGATCCACCGCATATGTTGCAGTGAAATGGTTTGTCCGCATTAGACTGGTTGAGTTTGTTCTTGTTGCCACCGATGAAGATTATTCCGGAACCGTTGCAGTTGGTGCACTTGGCCACGGATGCAAGGTTGCGCTTCTTCACTGGATGGTGGCCGGGCACTGTGGGAAAACAAACATTTCATTTCATTGCTCTGTTTCTTTCAGGGCCTCGGAGAATACAGGGCCTCGGAGGTTCATAAAGAAGATATGTTTTTTTTTTGTTCCTGTTTGGATCTGCGATCAGTCTGTGACTATAAGCAGATGTTTTGTGCTCTAAGCTACTATTAGATAAGGCGCCCCATCGGGAATTCCTCTATTTCTTTATTTTGGCTAGTCGGCATCTTGCTCATCACTGCCCAGTTCCATTATATGACGTTTTTTCAGACGTTTTATATTGTCAGCCATGGTAAACGTTTTATATTGTCAGCCATGGTAAGTTTTGTTGCTAGTTTATTTGGATGTGCTGCCAGTCGATATAAGAAGATATGATTGAATTTAAACTAAGTTCGATCTTCTGGCGCAATTCGCGTAGAAGTGTTCTGATTGAGTTCTTTTTAACCCCTGACCAAAAAAGAGGGGTGGTTGACTACTGTGTGTGGGAGGGTGTGAGGTGTGTACGAGGGTGTGTCGGTCTGTGTGGCACCATAGATTAGGATGCAGTTTTTTTAGATTTGTTCTTAGATATGTTTCATCAAAATCGGTTTAGCCTTTTATGAGGATAAGGACAGAAGTGATCCAAGTTGCATTTGGATAACTTTTGCACTAACTTTTATTATCTACCAAGGAAGCAAAAAAAATACTTGGATCACTTTTTTTCTTGGATCGCTTATCTTCTTAGCTAACCAAATATCATCAATCTGCATTAAATCATAAAAACAACTGGATGAATAATAATAACGTGTTTTGCTTAATTACTCCAAAGTATTTAATGAAGAATACCATCAACTTTTGATTTTTATCTTACCATACACTGTATTAAAAATGGAAAATTTGGGTGAAAAATTTTTTTTCATACGACTTATAGTTTTCGAGATATTTAATTTTAAACTACCTGTGCGACGGGCGCGCGGTCGTCAGCTGCTGTGACGTCACAACTCCACACGCACCCGACACATACACCGTAACACTCATTCAAACGGCTGTATCTTTGGAACCGTACTAGGTAGCCAGTTGAAATTTTCAGAGATTATGTTTTATTATAGTGGATTACCAAATCAATAATAAAAATTAAAAAATATTAAAAAATAAGAGAGGTCCCCATACAAAAAACGTTGTTTTATACTTTTTGCTCTATAGAAAAAACGGTAAGACATACAAGCAACAAACTTGGTATGATTATAGGGCTTACTCCATAGTATAACAAAATAATATAAAAACTGGCCAAGTGCGAGTCGGACTTGCGCACGAAGGGTTCCTTACCATCTATAAGAAAGGTGAAAAAATCACAATTGTTGTATGGGAGCCTCCTTAAATGTTTATTTTATTCTGATTTTTGGTATTTGTTGTTATGACGGCATTAGAAATACATCATCTGTGAAAATTTCAACAGTCTAACTATCATGGTCCATGAGATACAGCCTGGTGACAGACTGACGGACAGACGGACAGACAGACGGACAGACAGCGGAGTCTTAGTAATAGTGTCCCGTGTGGAACCCTTCGGGTACGAAACCCTAAAAACGGTCAAGCGCGACTCGGATTCACGCGCCGAGGGTCCGTATAACCAGTTTTTTTATTGTATGGCGGTAGGGAACTCTCAGTGCGCGAGTTCTACTCGCTCTTGGCCAGTTTTTTTGTGTGTTTAGTCAGGTCATTTTTCATTTTTCAAAGTCGTCATCCATAGCTAAGTAAGAATATATTATTTTAAGTACAAACCCGTGCTAGGGAATATTTTAAACAGAGCTTGCGGCTTTAAAACCTGTCCCAAGCGAATTTTTAACGTTATAACTAAGTAATATTATATTAAAACACTACTGTAACACTGACTAAACACACATAAAAACTGACCAAGTGCGAGTAGAAATCGCGCACTGAGAGTTCTGTACCACCATACATTAAAAAAAACTGGTTATACGGACCCTCGGCGCGTGAGTCCGAGTTGCGCTTGACCGTTTTTTATATTTTTTTGTTATACTATGGAGTAAGTCCTATAATCATACCAAGTTTGATGCTTGTATTTCTTACCGTTTTTTCTAAAGAGCAAAAAGTATAAAACAACGTTTTTTGTATGGGGACCCCTCTTATTTTTTAATATTTTTTTATTTTTATTATTTCTTGGGTAATCCACCATAATAAAACATAATCTCTTAAAATTTCAACTGGCTACCTAGTACGGTTCCAAAGATACAGCCGTTTGAATGAGTGTTACGGTGTATGTGTCGGGTGCGTGTAGAGTTGTGACGTCACGCGAGTTTGCCGCGCTCGCGCGAAAAACTCCAAAAGGACGGAAACTAAAACCGTCGTAACTTTAAAACTACTGGCTCGATTTGAATGAAACAAAAACAGGTGTATTTCTAAATTTTTAGGCTACACGGTCATAAAGTTTCAAGTGATTTAACAGACCCACGGACATTCTTCATTGTTACTTAGATCAGTTCTGTTCCAAGCTAGCCAGATATGCTTATTTGAAGCTAAAATTTAGGGGATATAAAAAAAAATGGTAGTTATTGTGACGTTTTACATCTCATAGTACACCATTGTTGCCCGTGGTGTACACTAGCAAGACTGGTGCCAGCTACTGCTACTGGATATTACTATCAGTTATACTTACAAGGTTTTTGAGGTTGTTGAGGTTGCTGTGCCTGTTGTTGATTATTCTGATTTGTGGCCAAAGGGTCCGTGGTGGGTTGTTGTGTTGCAGTGACTGCCCCAACTTCGAACTTGACATTGTCGTCTGACGCGATGAAAATTTGTGGAGCATTCACTGAAATAATCACAATAATCCTTACAATAATCATCAGATGATATTAGGAGATCTCGTTTCTATCCTTCCCTTTACAACTCATGATCCTTAAGGTTGAAAGATAGCGACGTGGCGGGAAATTCAAAATTTTCACTGTTTTTTACATTTTGTAGCTAAATTGAGCTATTTTTTTCAGCGATTTTTCGTTCGCGGCAATAACATAGTATTCTTTTCATTATTGTAAACAAAAGAACAAAAATAATTCAGCCGATTATGTGTTCTGGTCTACGAAGCAGTAGCACTGCCCAAAAAACTTGTCGTAGACCAGAACACATAATCGGCTGAATTATTGTTGTTTTATTGAACAAAAATAGCTCAGTTTAGGCTACCAAATGTAAAAAACTGTAAAAATTTTGAATTTCCCGCCACATTGCTATCGTCTACCCTTAAGTTTCTTGTTTTGGTTAGTGACACCCAACTCAGGGAAGATAGTTTTATTTAACACTTGAAACAAAAAATTGTTTCATTATTTTCTTATATTAATTTTTTTTGTTCTATTTGTTCTTTCCATAATAAACGGGACGTGCGGACACTCCCGGCCTTCTCAAAGCTTGCGCGCGATGTGGCGCCCGACAATGCGAGTGCGGCCGCAAGCGTTAGTATAATAGTAAGAGAGGCCACAAATGAATGATTTTTGGGTTTTTCACTGACATTTTAATTTGCTTCAGTATTGTGTTAATAATCACCCCTGACTCAGGGGTGATTATTAACACAACAACACCTTGTAAAATATATTATCCTGATAAAGAAATTAAGGTGAAATACGTCTCACAACTAGCGCCGCCAATGGAAAAAAAACATATCTTTTTTTTGGATGCGTTTTTAGCAAAAAACGCTCCTGCGATTCCTCAACGCGAGGCTTAACTATTTTTAGGACCTAAGGTTTGGATTCCAGATCCTAGAACTTAAGAATGCAATCGATTCTGGCCAAAAGTGGCCACTTTTGGCGAGAATCGATTGCGTTCGTAGGAAATCCAATCCTGGAATCCAAACCTTAGGTCCTAAAAATAATGAAGCCTCGCGTTGAGGAATCGCAGGAGCGTTTTTTGCTAAAAACGCATCCAAAAAAAAGATATGTTTTTTTTTCCATTGGCGGCGTTAGTTGTGAGACGTACGTCGTCTTAAGTTTATAAAAGTAAATCTTGTGGTTTCTTACATTGGTTATTCCTCTGTTGCTCCACTGTGTCTTGTGCGATACAGTTCTCACAGCGAATAAGCTTTGGACCTTTTCTCTTAGGGTTGTTTGAAATGGGGCCACCGCAGGTTATACATTTCTGTACTTTTATTGTATCCACTATGACTGGTTTTGCTGAAAAAACAAATAAACTGTCAAAAAATCTTAGATTATCTTTGATTTCTACTCTTATTTAAAATTATAACGCGTGAATGAGGACAACACTCTGATAACATCGTAAACAAAAAAAAAACGTAACAAAACAAGAAAATCTTCTGCTTAAAATATCTTTATCTTTTGGCTTTTATTGATCATACCACCCAGGGAGTTTAAAAAAAAAAAAATATAAGCAAAAAAAAATTTACAAGCAGTTACAAAATACGCCAAACTGTAGTAACAGTTTGTTGGCGAAGCGCTCTTTGAGTTTTACATAATTGTTTCGTTATTTTACGGGCTGTATGAATGTGGATCTGTAGCCTAAACGGCTGGATGTATTTTAGCTTGCGAGGTGTTGTTAGATTCTTAATTAAAAAATGCGAGTATTTACGCTGATTTTTTTTTTAAATACAGGTGCTGATCAATTTTATTTTGTTGGCATGCATCCATGCCAACGAAATAAGTAGTCATGCTCAATCACAAAAGTTATTTAGTTAAGAGGAAACGCGGGTAGCCGCTGCTCCATACAAAAAGGGAGACCTGTTTCCTTCCTGGATGATGATTTTAGAAAAAAATATGTTTATGCCATTCAATTTATATGTATTGCATTCAATTTATATGTTGTGCAATTTATATGTACTTTTTTTATTATTTTAATATATTTTTTTAATTAATTAAAATAAGAAAAAAAGGAAAATATAGGAAAATACATGGCAGAGGTAGATATAAATTTAATGGCATAAACATATTTTTTTAAAATCATTATCCAGGGAGGAAACAGGTCTCCCTTTTTGTATGGAGCAGCGGCTACCCACGTTTCGTCTTAATAAATGATTATCCAACTCACTGTCTTGTATAGCAACAGCATGGTGTTGCTGTTGCTCCGTGGGCTCCGAAGACAGGATCTGAATGTGCGGGGGCATGCCTACATCATTGCTGGTGCTCACTCCTGTGGCCACCACTGTTATGTTAGCATCTAGATAGGAAAACATAAGAGTCAAATCAATATATTCCCATATTTTAAGTTATTATATTACAGACTTCACTTTAGCTGCAAGGAATAGGCCGACTAAGCTGTCAGGATTGTATAGGTAATGGGCAAGCCTACTCCATCTTAATCAATGTCCCAGGCACTGGAACGCCGAGTGGTCTCTTCACCCATCTAGTGTGAGTGAAGGTGCCACTGGACGCTGCATAAATCATCTCATTACGTCCAAAGGCCTTAGTTTTTTGCTGCAAGGGGTACATAATCTGTAACATTATTTTGTTCAGAATGAGCCCTTGATTTTGATTTGACAGCACTTACCAAAGATTGACTAATAAAGCTCTGAACCGAACATACATCTCTCCCTACACAAAAAGTAAATGATGGACTCACCCGTATCCTGTGCGTGTATTCTTTTGTGTGCATTCAGGAGTGCTAAGTGCCCAAACATGAGTCCACACACATCACACTTGAAGCTGATATTGGATATAGTATTCTGAAGGCCATTCGAAGCAATCTGCATTTGGTTGACCAGAGCATAGTTGTAGGAGAATGGCTGCGCAATGTAGCAAGTCTTGTCATCTCCTGTGGTAAGTTGAGCTATGTTGACGCTGCCAGGGACACCACCAGCCCCACTCGTGTTGGTGCCAATCTTCCCTATCATGTTCACATTGGTTGTTGTGTAGCAAAATGTCGGGAATTCCTACAAGTAATAAAATCAAACCCTTGAGCCTTCCGTACAAAGAATAGTAACATTGGCAGTCGCGTAACAATAGGGTGGCAGGGCTTGCAAAATGCCACGGGCCCCCACCCAAGAGGCTGTGAGCCCAAAAATATTGTTTTACATTGTAAATGCATGCAGGTTTCCTCGCGATGTTGTTCCTTCACCGAAAAGCTAGCGAATAGATGATGAATGCATTGAGATATTATGTTCTATGGATAAATGTGAAGTCTCCAATACCTACACATTGGGCTAGTGTGGGGACTACAGACCATTCCCTCTCGCCTAAGTGAGGAGGCCTATGGCTATTAGTGGGACATATACAACGTGTAATTAAGTAAGCTGACAATCTCGAAGTTTATTCAAATTAAACGGAGTACAACGTAACGATTTTTACTGATAGGGCCCCATCAAAAGAAATTGCCATGGGCCCCAGATGGTATAGTTACGCCAGTGAACTTTGGAAATAAGAAAACAAAGAAAGAAATAAACGTGCAAGTTACCTGTTGTTGTTGTTGTGTCTGCTGAGGTTGCTGTGTGTTCTTTTGTTGTCCATTCTCGATGTTTTTGCCTTGAGACTTCTGCGGATGCTCCTGGTACTGCAGAGTCGGCACTGCGCCGGCTTGCACCGCGTTCGTAGTAAACATGGTAGCTTCACTGGTAGGTAATACACTCGAACTATCAACTATCACAACCTCATCATAGTCAACTGCACCGCCGCCGATATCTGGAGAGAAACGCCGATGTTATGACCATTGTATCGGTAAAAAACTAAAAAAGCGTGGCTCGAATGCCGCTCAAGAGCAATATCGTGTGAGAGTACAAGGACGTTCTTCACAGTTTTGATAATCGCTGATCACCGTAGCGCATATCGTCAATGTATGAAAGAAAAGGATGACAAACTATTTATAATGCGCTCCACAAGTAATCAACCGACGCCCGCCATTGTGTTCGATGACAGGACGCCCAGCCAAGTAATGAGAATCGTCGAATACATAGGACACACCAACCTTGTTCACATGAATTGTTTCGGGAATGTAACTTTCTATGGATACAACAATTTAGTGCACTCAAATATTCTCTTTAGTGAATAGAAGTGGTAAAAATCATACCAAACAACTTATTTCTGTCTCACTTTACACACCATTTTCTATCTCAAATAAAAAACGAAATGGCGATAGGAGAAGAAGATGGCGGCAACTTTTTTTTAATGATCACAGAATACTTCGATGCTTTTTTTTTGTTATCATACCTTCACCTACACGTTCAATCTTGTCGGACAACCAAATCTGGTTCTGAGTTAAAAGGTTTAAAGGACGCATTGAGCGGAGTCAGTTAGTTTTGCAATTTGTATAGAAAAATGACGCAAGGGGCAGCTTGTAAACACTTTTTGCGCGTGCGAGGGTCGTGTATCAAGGCGCAGTCGGCCTGACCGTAGGAACTATGGATAAAAATTAGGACGGTTCGATTCCCGCAGGCCTTCTTTTTTTGAATTTCAGCCAGCAGGAATTTAAAAAAAAAATAGTTTACAAAATGCTGAAAGGCAACATTATTTTATTTCAAACAATCGTGATCGATGCTTAGAAAAACTCGGGAAAAATATTTTACTCTTCTGAATGACCCTTTCGATCGATATATTTCTCAGGTTTTTGCCGTCCGCCAATGAAAAAAAAACATATCTTCTTTTTGGATGCGTTTTTTGCTCAAATGAGAATCCCAAGACAAGATTCATTTATTTGTTTATTTTTATTTGTTTATTTAGATACATTTGCAGAATGGTACATGATAAATTCTTAACTTATAAGCACAATGTGGATGATCCTGATGTACATTCCATAATAAATGTATACAACCTTCGCATCTAGTAATAAATAACAATAGTTAAAAATCTAACAATGCTGTAACAAAATTAATATGTCTAAAATATGAATACAAGGAAGAAATAACATTTTTACTTTACTAATTTATTTATTTTACTTTTGAATACTTTTATTGAATTTGAAAATATATCAAGTTCGGGATCTTTGAGTGTTTTACTACTATAATTTTGACACATTCTATTTATAGGAGAGTGAGTACCAGTATTTGTTTTGGACGTAGGTCCAGACAATATTTTAGTTATGGGCTTTCTAGGCTTGTTATAAGGGACGGTTATAGAAATTTGTGCTAATAGGTCGCTGCAACTGACTTTACCACTGATAAGATTGTATAGGAAGGCAAGGTCGTGTAGCTCGCGTCGGCTTTTTAGGGATGTCATTTTAAAGAATTGTAGGCGCTGATCATATGGACATCTATGGGAGATACCGGAGGAAACAAAGGCTAGGTGTCTTGTAAAGGATCTTTGCAAACCTTCAAGACGTTGGGAATGAGTAACGTAGGATGGATTCCAAGCTGAAGACGCGTATTCTAGCAAGCTGCGTACCAATGCGTTAAATAGCATAGTTTTTGTATGAGCTTTGAATCCCTTCGTATTACGTTTGATGAACCCAAGCATCTGTGCGGATTTTTTAGCAACAGCGTTGAAATGCGGTTTGAAGGTCAACTTTGAATCCAATGTGACACCCAGATCTTTGATTTCGTTGACCTCCGTCAATTTCTCGCCAGCTAGATGGTAATTGGAAGCAAACGGTCTCCTCTTTTTTGTAAACTTGATGTGAAAGCATTTTTTTACGTTTAATTGCATGTCGTTGTTGCAACACCAGCTTTGTAATCTGTCTAAGTCGTTTTGCAGCAAAATAGAGTCATTATGAGAGTTAATGGGCATAAATATTTTAAGATCGTCTGCGAATAAGGAACATTTACAGTTATACTTCATGCTTCGTCCTCGAGATTAGCATAAGACACATGTAGTTACGCATTATGGTGTCGCCATTCCAACACTATTTTGAGAAACACTGTTTAGTTAGTTTTTTTATTGTAGGGTAGGTATTTCGTTCCTACTGACACCTGCTACCGCGTCAAACTTCATTCGCGTTTTTAGTGCTCCGCCGTTCCACACGCTTCTCACAAAAAATAAATTTAAAAATACTAGTTTTCTCAAAATGCCTAAAGGAAGTGCCCTGATTACTCCTGATGAAGATTTAGACGACGAACTAATCAGTGAGTTTTAAAAAAACACGTAAACCTCCGGCTTTTCGGTCGGACGACTCGGACGTTCAAGGTCAGTAACAGTGCTGATTATTCAAAGTACCTACTCAAAACGTAAATTTCCTACATAGTATTCTCATAGAATCACGGACAGTACGTGGCAAACCCAAAGTACTGTTTCTTTCTAGTGAGCAAACATATTTTCATCCTTTATTGAGCTTCGTGAGCTTCAAAGCAAATGCAACTCGGACAGTACGTGGCAAATCCAAGGGACTGTCTCTTTCTAGTGAGCAAACAGATTTTCATCCTGTACCTATTGAGCTACATGAGCTACAAATCAAATACAACTCGGACAGTACGTGGCAAATCCAAGGGACTGTCTCTTTCTAGTGAGCAACCAGATTTTTCATCTTTTATTGAGCTACCTACAAAGCATATAGAACTCCGACAGTACATGCTAAACCCAATGGACTGTCTCTTTCTAGTAAGCAAACAGATTTTCCATCCTGTATTGAGCTACAAAGCAAATAGAACTCGGACAGTACGTGGCAAACCCTAGGGCCTGTCTCCTCTATTTTGCTGCTCCAATAGCATGCTATACGCATTTGAGATCGTTAAAACACACCCGACATGTCATGGCTCAATACGATGGATGATGGACTACGTGAGCTACAAAGCAAATAGAACTCGGACAGTACGTGGCAAACCCTAGGGCCTGTCTCCTCTATTTTGCTGCTCCATTAGCATGCTATACGCATTTGAGATCGTGAAATCACATCCGACATGTCATGGCTCAACACGACACACGGGCGGGAGGTTCAACTGCCCACCCAACGCTCAGCTCGCACCTCAACCACGCGTGGACCAACCAGCGGTACAGTAAACAGTACAACCGTCATCGGTCCATTTACCCGCACATCAACCGCCCGCGTGAGAAACGCCCGCCGTGCCCGCCTCAACTAATCGAAAATCCGATACGATAGGTACGATACGGTACAAACGCCCGCGGCCGAAACCGATAAAATACCACGCTAAGGCCAAAAGTGCCAGATTCTGCGCAACCACCAGAGCCCAAGTCCAGAGCCCAGAAATCAAGTATCGAAAAAACAAACAAGTTGCTGTCAAATTTGAACAAGCAGCTGTTGACGGACTTTTGAAGGCTGTTGAATACCTGCAAATTGCACTCTTATCGACCCACCGGTGTTAAACGCCCAGCTAGAAGGAGCCACTTCAGAGTTGGTGGTGAAGCGTGGTAAAGCAAAAGCATACTGCCGCTATCGCCTGCCTTGGCGAAGTGATATCACTGCTTTTTTCTGCAGATAATAAGGATGCCGGCCGTAAGTATTTTTTAAGAGATACCTATATTGGTAAAAATTTGCAAATACTATCAAATCCTATACAGTAAAAAAAAAAAAATAATAATAATATAATAATAATAATTGTTGAAAATTCAAACTGGAAGAATCCGCTCCCGGGCCGCAGGCCGGCAGCTGTACAGCCGCCGGGACCGGCCGCTGCCGCCCGCCGCCGCCCGCCGCGTGCCCGCGCGCTCGCGCGCCCGCGCGCCTTTTACTACAAGAAGTTTATCGGCCAGCGAACTACCGCCACTGGCCGGCTGTTCACTCTTCGCAGTGGGCATTCATTACTGATGATCCTAGTCATACATTGTGGGTTGTTATTATAAAACACCATTTTCATGCCTTGTGATATAAATGAGTCTCCCCGTAAGAATATCTTATTTCGATATTGATAAGGTTCATTTTCTAGAATCGATAAGCAGCCTTTTAACTATAGGCTACTTCTGAGTGCAAACCGTTGGACGATCAATTCGTGTCTCCGGTATTTTTAATCTCTAAACCAAACGGTATAATGAGATTTCATCGATACCTACTAAATATTTTAGAATCGAACCTACCCTCAAACGATCAAAAAATGTTTGATTGACTCAAAAAATTACCTACCTAAATTTGTGTTGACTTAAAAAATGCCCTTTTTCTTCTTAGTATTGATCCTGATCATAAAATTACCTTCAATTTAAATAGGAAAAACACATTTATATTTTTGAAATCAACGTCCTACCGTTTGGTTGGACTCAATACAGCCCCATGCGTTTTCACAAAGTTTAGAAAACCTGTCGTAAGACTATTACTTACGTTCTGTAAGACATTTAATGTTATCTACCTACGAGTACTTAGTATCTCGGTGATTTTCACACTTGGTCCTATTTTTTCACCCCATAGGGTAAAACTATGATGACAATCTTCGCAAGCTGGATGTTATTCAAATACTTTTTACTGCGTTAAGTTATATTATAAAAAAAAAAAAAAACAAAAAAAAACAAAAATAAAATAATAAATCTCAAAATCTCTAAAGCTCCAATTTGGACTTTCCGTATAAAAAATAATCGCTCAAAAATAACATTTTTACAAATCAAACTACAAGATTAGTTTAAGCTTTATACGTATTAGTTTCAGCTTGTCCAACAGTCGAATACAGTTGGATGTAGAAAAACATTTATCGATTGATGACGATTTATGAAGATCTTTGATTGTACCTGATTTACTGTGGTAGAAACAAGCGACTTTAAGCTTTGTTTGTAAAGTCAAAAGTGATGATTATTACTACATTATTATCAACAGAAGATTTTTTCGGATGACTCTCAACAACTGGGGAGTTTCTTGCAGAGACAACTGTAACACCGCCAGTAGACTACCGTGGTCCGATTCGGAATGTTTTTACCACATACCTACATTACCTTGAAATTCCAGCGGCTTTTCTTGGCCAATAATACTCAGATTGTCTTGAGAATCGATAATACGACCGCAATCTCGAATTTAATAATATAAAAAAGCATGAGCGGTATCCATTTTCCCCATTGGTGTGAACAGCGTAAACTATTTAATTTTGTTCTCGTATCTACCTACGCTCATCATGTCATCCATCGCCGATGCCGATTCCAGACGCGGTCACCCAGACATCGAATGGGAGCTTGCTCAGTAGATATACCTTCGGTGAGACGGTTAACCAGATTGAATCTCCTGACATTGATTTATTTGCAAGTAGAATAAATAAAAAACGTGGCAGACCCTGATGCCTGCCCCGTAAACGCATTCACATATTATCTTATTTGATTTTATATTTTCACGCGTTTCAGCCGTTTACCGTGATGCATAAAATAGTATCACCGACAGAGCCAAAAGTATACTTATAGTATCTACCTTTGTAAACCTCACAACCATGGTTTCCTTTATATTACATAAAGCTCTTTGGTCACAGAACCATAACAAAGCATAGAAGCAATTTTATTTTTACTTAATTTTATCTCATTAAGTATTTCAGCCGTCAGAAACTCAAAACATGCACTACCCTAGTGGTAATAGTCTTCTAACAACGAACATTACGAACAATTACTTGCATCCGCTCGTCACGTTGTGTTTTCATAGCAATCAAATAGTTCACCACAAAAAAAAAAAAAAAAAAAAAACGCTATTATTTAGGTACTTATTTTATGGTTGAGTAAAGTTGTACTCGTATACCTAACCAGAGTGACAATACGCCACATTCAAACTCACGCTTAGTGTATTAGGTGATCCTAGCACGTTCCTAGCAATAACGAAAAAATTAAACAATTATTATTGTTTAATTTGCTAACAACAATTATTGTTGAAAGGCGTATTCCGCCTTCGTCCTTCTCGACCCAAATATAATGCCACTTGAAATAACTCCATAGTTTCGAACAGTCTTGCTCTGTGGTATTCAAACTACCTACATAAAGTTAAAACATTGCTTGTAACTTCATTAGCTCTTGTTACCTACATCCATCACACAGAGCATAAATTAATATACAAATATTCACAACAAAAATACTTTAACTATTCCTGATTATATTAAACTACCCGTCCAGGTTTTTGTCAACCTGTTCTTTGCATTCCGTTTTTCAACGAGAAGCCTTAAATTTGCCCTGCTCGAGCTTTACAAGCCCTTATTAATTAACAAATAACCAAATCTTTGGACAAATTATTCACTTACTTACCTACAATTTCTAACATCGAAGGGCCTTTTAGTACCCAAACATTGATTAGGTGGACTAAAAGTATCTAGGTACATTACCTATTATGTTTCTGGCATCAATGTATCACACTTTTTCGCTCACAGCTCGCGGCGTGCTGCCGCGTTTGTTTGACCAAATTAGGCAAACCGCAGGCTGGAGCGGTTCTTCAAATACTTTAATGAAATTGTATATTGTACCAGTTCAATCTAACTGATGCTACTAATTAATACATTATTTAGCAACTGCTGCAATTAAATTCATAATTCAAAGTTATGATGATACCTATCAATTTAAAAATCAAGTATGATTAATATTATCTTATTAATAAGGTACACAAGTCATATTATTCATTTTTGAAATATTTTCCCTTTTAATTTACCTATTTTTATTCAAATCCATGTAAAGATTAAAACATCATGACTCAAAATGGGGATATTTTACGCAATTATATCTCTAAAAGTCTACATGTGTCTTATGCTAATCTCGAGGACGAAGCATGAAGTATAACACTGGCCAACACAATTTTTGGTGCCGGAATTTTAAGACCTGATTATGATAGTACCTGACTCACTGATTTCAAATTTGTATTCAGTTTTTTTGTATCAGCTCTAGTTTTGAAGATATAAAAAAAAACAATTTGTATGAAAAAAACTCATTTTTTAATGTTCAGAATACAAAAAACTTCTCTTGATTGATTTTCTTGCATGTTTCTTGTTTGGGTTGTCTCTCATAAGAGCCCAGCAATAATCAGCCATCATGTAAGTATCCCATCTACCCTGGTACTGATCCTCCATGTCTTGATGAAACCGCTCTCCTTCTTCTTCACTGAAGTCACCCAGGTTATATAAGACTTCATACAACTTCGTTTGCAGTTTGTACACTATCTCAGATGTTCACTGCATGTTCTACATACAAAATAAGGAACCCAAGGCTTATCTTGATGCTACATACTCAAGTTGAAGTAAGCGAAATATACTTTATTCACGAACACTGCTATCGGTTTTCGGTATTCCTCAAAGGTTATTCGCCGCAAATATAACAAAATGTATTTAGATCGGTAGAGCAACATCTTGATGAGCTCGCCATAGCACAAAAACAACGAAATTGTAGAAAATATAAGACTTGTGATACTTTGTTGGAGTAAAAATGACGAAAATTTAAAATTGAAGGTAGTTTTAAATTAAGAGCTGATACAAATATTCCTGATATAGCAGAGTGATCAGAAACACGTTCAGAAACAATATCTAAAAAAAAATTAGCTGCACCAAAAAAAAAGTTTATTTTTGTTGGCCAGTGTAATTGATGATTAATCGAACTTACCTGTAAGTGAAGTTCTATCATAATTATACGAAGGCTTCGTCCGAAGAGATTAGCATCCCTCCCTCCCTAGCTTGACAGCATCACCCAAAGGAATTGTCGTAAAATATTGGCAGATTCCTCTCAACTAAATGAAGTTTGACGCGGTAGCAGGTGTCAGTAGGAACGAAATACCTACCCTACAATAAAAAAACTAACTAAACAGTGTTTCTCAAAATAGTGTTGGAATGGCGACACCATAATGCGTAACTACATGTGTCTTATGCTAATCTCTTCGGACGAAGCCTTCGTATAATTATGATAGAACTTCACTTACAGGTAAGTTCGATTAATCATCAATTATGAATTTGTGAGGTAATGTCATTAATGAAGAGGGAAAATAAAATAGGTCCTAGATGAGAGCCTTGAGGCACTCCGGAGTCAGCATAATACAGTCGCGATTCATATCCATTAATTGCTACAATTTGTGTGCGTTTTTCTAGGTATGACTTAAACCAACTGAGTAGTGTTCCGTGTATGCCACTTGCCTCGAGTTTAGCTATTAAAAGTGAATGGTTGACTTTGTCGAAAGCGCTGCTGAAATCCGTGTAAACGGCATCAACCTGGGAGCGAGCGTCGACGTGTCGTGATACATTCGATATAAAGGAGACGAGATTCGTTTCAGCAGATCGACCCTTTCTGAACCCGTGCTGAAAGTCATTGATAAGAGGGTCTATGTGGCGAGTTATGATTGGGCAGAGTACTGATTCAAATAGTTTTGAGAAGCATGAGAGAATAGATATGGGTCGATAATTTTGTATATTACTATCGTCGCCTTTTTTCAGTAAGGGTAAAATTCTTGCCTTCTTCCATTCATGGGGGAACTTGCCTTCTGTTAGTGACCGGTTAAAAATGGTTGTTAGTGGATAAGTTAATGATAAAGCACATCGTTTAACAAAAAGGGGAGGGATGCTATCTGGACCAGAACCTTTGAAAATATCTAGTTTTTTAATTTTTTGAAGTACTTCTTTCTCTGTTATCTTTAAACTACCGATTGTATTATTTGAAAATGCCAGCGATGCAGTAGAGTGTTTAGTTGAGTTGGCCGAATAGGTAGAGGAGAAATGAGTTGCGAAGAGGTTTGCAACTTCCAGGCCTGTGTTAGCAGAGGAATCGTTCAAATGCATTTTAGCTGGAATAGATGATACGCCCTTGCGTTTGTCTTTAACATAGCGCCAGAATGCCTTGGGGTTGCTCTGAAGGTCTTTTTCAAGTCGTTGTTTATATTCACTGTAGCACTTATTTAATAACTTATGACATCTACTGCGAAGTAAGTCATATTCAAACTTGTCCCTAGGATTATTAAATATACGATACTTTTTTCTTACTTTATCTTGTTCAGAGATTAGTTTAATTAGTGGTTCGGTGTACCAGGGCGGGAATTTGGATTTTTTCTTTCTTCGTTTAGGTACAAATTTTTCTATTACTTGCATTAGATGATTGTAGAAGATTCGTAACATTTCGTCGACATCTTTGCAGTTATTGAGTACTTGCCAGTCTATAGATTTTATTTCAGATGTCATGCTGCTGTAATCGGCTTTATAGTAGTTGAAATCAGTACGGGGCTTGGAGTCTAAAAACTTAAGGTTAGTGAGCGGCAAATGGAGAAGCAGATTTGGATGAAATTTATCGAGTTTGCTAAGTAGGTCTATAGGCGGTAACACAGTAGCGTTAGTTATATTACTTAGTATAAGATCTAGTTGCCTATTATCACAGTTAAGAATGTTACTAAATTGGTTTAAATTGTGAAGACTCATGAAATCGACTAGTGTATAACCTAGGTTATTATTATAATTAGTAGGAATTGTATAAAAGCAGTCTTTTTTCTTTTCCCAGTTAATAGATCCAATATTAAAATCGCCTAATATGACTAGGTCGTCATCAATATTTGTAACATTATTAATATTGTCTGTAAATTTTATAAGAGTATCAAGCTTGGGTGGAGATGGGAGGTAAAAGCCACAGATATAAACGTGCTTGAGATCGTTATTGACTTTAAGAGTTAACTTGACCCAGAGATCTTCACATTCGCTTTCCCAGTTGTGAACACGAGATGATTCGATATCACGGGATACCGCGATCAATACTCCACCCCCATCTTCCTTTGAGCTCAATGACAAATCACGATCTCTACGATAAACTATATATCTATCATCAATAAATTCTCTATTACAAATGCTTGAGTTTAGCCAGGTTTCGGTAAAAACAATTACTTTGTAATTACATTGCAAAATGTTACTATATACTTGGTTTGTTTTTGTTCTAATACCTCTAACGTTTTGATAATATATATCCATAATTAAATAACAGTATTGACTTATAAAATATATTACTTATTGTGTACTATAGGAAATGTAAATAATAACTACACCATGAGCTTAAGGCTGTCATGGCTGCGGATTGGGATGGCCTGAGCAGATTCGTCCTTCCGTACATTGACTCGTCCATTGCGCGCCCAAACGAACTTGTAGCCTTTCTGCTTCGCTATCTTCCGGGCCTCAGCGTGGAGGGATTTGTTAGTAGGTGTCAGGTGCTCGCCGACATAAACGGGGGTGGTGGGGCCGCTTAGTCCTAGGTGCTGGGTGCTCAACTTATTTAGAGGGTTCTTTTTGTTGTACTGCGAGACCGCTGCCAGAAGAGTGTCTCGGTGACGGGTGCTGCGAAGTTTTGCAATGACAGTCCTGGGCCGGTTGTTGTCCTTGTTGAGCTTGGCTACTCTGGTGATGTGCAGAATGTCATCTTCTTGAATGGGACAGGCGATGGAGCTTGCTAACTTTACCAAAGTATTGTTCAGGTTTTCTGTCTTATTCTCAGGAATTCCATTTATTTCCAGGTTGCTATCCCGCATATTTTGTTCCACGAGATGAAGCCGCCCGGAGAGGTCCTGTATGGTCGTTTTAAGGTCACAATTCTCTGATTGAAGCTGGTCGATGGTGGCACATTTGTCCTCTAGTGTGGCTCTCATTGACTCAAACTGCTCGTTGAAAAATGTCATTGAACTTTGGAAGCCAGCGATGAGCTCATTCATGTTTCTCAGCTCAACTGTGACAAATTCCTTGATGGTTGCTCTCATGGTGGAATTAGACAAGTTTAACTCTTGCTGCAGAAGCTCGCGCATGTTTTCCATGGTCACAGATTCCTGACGAGTTGGTTTTCCTCTGAGTATGGGCGAGTCGGGCCTCGGGGAAGCATTTTTAGACGGGTTTTGATGCGCTTGAACTACTGGTGTTTTCAGCTTGGATTGACCAGTTATACACGGTGTGCACTCCCAGTTACGCCTGTGTTCTGGTGTCATTAGGTTGAACCTTTTTGCAGAGACGTTGCCGCAGTCCAAATCAAACTTTTGCGTACACGATGAGCATGTAAGAAACTCACGTTTAGGCAATGCATTGCGGCATTTAGAACAGGTGTTGATCGGAGCCATCGTTTAGTATTATGTTCTTGTCGTCCAATACCTGTAGCGTAGCATAGCACTGCAGCGCTAAATGGCGTTCCGCTGGCTGTCAGCGTCGATGACGCGCGGTTGGCCGTTACAAAAATATTGAACGAAAACTGAATTTATTGTTGACGAAGGCGCTTAAGTTGTTTGATTGTTGTGAGGAATTAATTTGCATAGGCTTTTATAGGTGTCACTCAGCCGCAAAAACTGATACCACTTGATATTATGACGAAAACGGGTGTAGTCAGTTTTGTGAATTTTCTTAAGAATTCGGTTATTACTGCGTGAGATAACACTATCCACTATTTACGGGGTTATAAACTATCACTAGCAGTCACAATTATCAGCATTTACGCCTCGGAACATTGAGAAAACTAATTTTAATTTATAGAAAGCAAAAAGTCGATGTTACAAGTTTGACAGTTTTTTTTTTTTTTTTTTTTTTTTTTTTTTTTTTTATTCCTCCAAATAAATAAATAAATCCATTTTGTATTTTTAAGAGACTTTTGAAATGTTTGCTCCATCCACCTCGAATCTAAAATTTTAACTTTCGACTCTTGTTTTGGCAACTTGGATGGATGTTGTGTAGTTGATACAGAAAAAAGTGCAAAAAATAATACCTACTGGCAAAGAGCATATAATACCTACTGGGAAAAAGTTATGACTTTATTTAGACGTTCCGGAAGGTAAATAGTAAAAAAACATTTAAAAAATCACAACTTCTAAACTACTTACTAAAAATCGCTGAATATACATGGGGTATTTTTAAATAACCCTAGGCGCGAGGAATAAAAAAAAAATCTTGACGTCCTTTTTTGGACCACCCTGTATATTTCAAGAGAGATAAATGGAACCTATTGTTATTACGGATAATAAAAGCTATAAATAAGAAAGGCTAGATATATATTTTTTTATTAATAACATTCATTTACACGACAAGATAACAGGCAAATGGCGAAATATTTTTTTGTAGCTTTAGCATTCTTTATAATTTTGATCAGTAAAATAGTTAAATAGGACTTCAGGATTGGCCTTACCCTTCGTTTTTATATCGTCAAGAATAAATGCAATTCTATTGCTCCAGTTCAGCAATGTTTCCGTTTTAAGATTTTCAAGAAGATTATGACTGGGACACCAAAAATTTTGTATTTTTCCTTCTCGCAACCTATTTTCCAACTTTTCCAACATATAGAGAACCAAATGGTTCAGTGGACTTCGTTTCCAAAATTCTTTATTTTCATTTATGGTGTCGACCTCGACCTCCCATAAAAACAGAGTTTTGATGAAATAGCTTGATAATCCATCAAATCCCTGAACATCCCGAAGTAGTTTTAGCAATTTTATTGCACTTTTCATGTAATAATGATCACTGAGGCATTTTCTTTCTTGAAATGGAAAACTTAAACGCCAACCGTGGGAATCATTTGTCGGTTTTGGGACGACAAAATATTTGTTCCGTTTAGTGAGTGCCACTTTATCAAAGAGAACTGGCGAGTTATCAACTTTTTTTGGCAATTCGAAACAAAATGTGGGAACTAAATCTACATCAATTTGATCGTTAATCTCGGTTCCATAAATAGTTATGGTTACTGCCGGCCCAGACATTTTAGTCGTTAGTTGGTAGTTATTATTTTTGCACTGTAAAATTCTCTTCCCATTTATAGCAGGCAATGCTCTCAATGCTGCATCCAAGACACTTTGCATCCACGATCTAAATTGTTTCACTGATATACGGAATGACGGGTCGCACCACAGCGCCGTACGTTTGAATCCTTTTTCGACTGTAGCGGAGGTTTTCGATAATCTTCTGAATTCCGATGGCATAAAAATATGTGTATAAGCATCAGGAGCAGATGTGGCATCCAACGAAATTTTCTTGTAATCAACTGGTAATCTTAATACAACGTTTAAGTCGTATTCCGTGGGTTGTCCAACCCGCAGACCATCAAAATAACTGCCCATGAACTCGAGCTTTGGTTTCATATTATGGAACATATTGTCGTGTTTCCGCATTAGTTTTATCAATTCGTTTAGAACTACATAAAGTATGCCATTGTTAGAAACTCTATCGTATTTTTTAATCTTCACATGGTCTCTATTTATTTCCTGCATCACATCTTCCAAAGTCTTGTTCTTTTTAGGTCTTCGATACCTGTTCTTCCTCATGTTCTGAAAATGAATAAAACCTTAGATATAAATTGCGGCCTAAAGTGCAATGGTGTTTTCGCCTTCATGTTATTTTTCATAAAAAGTAGCGTGCAGTAAAAAATCGGCTAAGTGCGAGTTTGACGACCAAACTGAGAGTTCCGAACAAACATTCATTAAAAAAAAAACTGTTTGTACAGATCCTTGGTGCGTGAGTTCAACTCTCACTTGGCCGTTTTGTCTAGCGGAGGGCCGGAGGTTGAGTAATAGGGTCCCGTTTGGCACCCTTAGGGTAGAAAACCCTAAAACTCAGATTAATAAATCCAAAAAAAAAAAATTGTGTTGCAATGCAAGTGGTAACGTGGGAGACCAAAATATTATTTACGCTAGAATCGCTAGATACTGAACCAAATTTTCGTTTAAACAATAAATTTATGTTCGGCCATCATCTTTGAATAAATACGGGCATTTAAATACGTACTAATAATTTACGAAAAAATGTTTTTGCGCTTTCTATTAGAACTTATTCAATGCATCCTGAATATTTTTCTTTAACTTACACAACATCAGTGATGTTATCGGTCAGGAGCACGAACAACAGTAACGAATGTAACAATTTAACTGTATCACAGTTCACAATCAGCACAGCAGTGTACCATTTTACAAGCAAGTTAATTCGGCGAATAGTAAATGAGTCACACAACACCTTATAATACCGCAAGGGGACTCCCCAAGTCCCCACACAATGTAAAATGCACTTGATTTGATTCAATTTGAGAGGCCACGCGCCGCGCTCACATTTTATTTGCCGCTGGGGGCGTTAGTGCAGCGCGAGGTCCAACAATGTCACTGTTTGTATGTTATTTTGCAATACCTGATATTAATTTTATTATGGCAAATTGTTGCTATCCCGCTACTTGCTACTTTACTGGTTTGAAACTGATTTATCTTTCGGAAAATTGTGTTCAGTTTTTCAACCGAACAAAACGGGGCACAGTGGTCGATTTGTACGATTTAGGCGGCCAAAACTATTTTATGCTTTATTTCAGTAATAAATACGACAACAAATGCTAATCTGGTATTTTAGAGTGAATATATATGTTTATCCCTATTCGTTTCATTGAAAGCGTATTTTTCTATACAAAAAAACATTTCTGTGAAAATATTTTTGTAAATAGCGCCAATGTTTTTAAATTTTCTTTAAATCTCCCTTTGGTGTAAAATATATATTTTGAGTTCATTTGAATTATCGAAATCGGCTTAGTAGTTTTTGATATTTGGGTTAAGAATTATCACAATTTGTTAAGTAAAAGACGGCCGTACATAAAAAAAAATGTTTATTCTCTACAGTCTGCATGCCTATTTAAATTGAAAATAAAATATGGATGACAAAAAAATACAGTATACACTAAAATTAAATGGTCAACAGTTATTACCACATTATTATACTAAATGTTACTTACAATGTTAGGTACCGAATCATAAACAATAAGACAATATGTTATGAAAGTTTAACATACAAATTGTTATGTTACTCTTTAAAAGACAATTCTTCCTCACCGTCACTTTCCATGCATTTATCACAAGTGCCTTTTGTATTTGGCTCTGCAGGAAGCAAAAGCTCCAAAGTTTCCTGCAAAAATGGTTTTGATCGGATCTTCTTTTTTTTTCTCATTGAACTGATGAGTGGATCTGATGTCAAGAGTAACCTGTGATAAATATCAAGGTTACAGTCTTCGCGTGAAAACTTTCGAGCAAAGTTTAGACGGTATGAGCGAAAGTGCTTATTACGAGCTTCTGCAGCTTCCTCCGAAAGTTGACCAATAGGCACTAGAGAATTTTCTATAACTTTTCCACCATGTACCAAAATTGTATGCATGGTAGGAGTCATAGAATGCCAACCATATAACTCTACATACAGTTTTGCTGTCTCCATGGCGTATTCATCAAATTTCGGGACATCTATTTTGTGACCGCTTGATATGGCTTCCAAAATAACTTTAATTCTATAAATAAAATTAAAGTCTATTCCCGTTATTTCAGCAGCCAGATGTGGGTTTTCAAAAAATCTTCTACTAGTATTGCCGTCATTTGTGTTACCAAAATTACATTTTGGCATATCTACCAAGATACCTACTTCTTCTCTGAATCTTTGCTGAATCTCTTTTTTTTTTTGTTCTTCTAGCATCTTTTCTGCTTTGGTTCTTTTTTCACGGTATTTCCCAACGGGCAATTTATAAGCTAAATGTAAAATACTCTCGAATAATCGAATTCTGGCATGTAAAGTTGATAGGCCAAATTCAAGCGATTCTGGGTGAATTTCGTTATTTTACTTAAGTCATTAAAGTTTTTTGAAGTGGCTCCGCATATGTAGCATCTACTCGTTGATTTGGTGTCAGTCGCCGCATTGCAAACTTTGCCGTCCACCATGGTCATTTTAAGACTGTGGCTAACCGAGAATTTTTGCCCATTCAGTTCCAATTCCGTGGCTTTTATGGACTTCACACTGTCCCGAACGTAATTTATTTCATCTTTTGTAATGTCTGTAGACTCTTTTATAAATCTGAATCGTATCGGGCGGCAATATCGTGGTGAAGAAGGAGTCGGGTTTTGCCAAACCATTTTTGTTTTGTCGTCGCCGCAAACAATTTGTAGAGGCACGAATGAGCTCAAAAATATATTTGCATCCGAGTCGGCGTCATTCATTAACTTTTGTTTGTATTGAGCTTGTTGTGAACCATCACAACCCCATTTGCAGATAATCTGCAAGGAATTTCTCTCAGTTTCTGTAAGAGTCATTAGTACTTCTTCGAGGAAAATTGATAATCGCGTGACGGTGTGATCTAACAAAGATTGTAGATCACTTTCAGCACAGGAAGCG